>CATIWO010216311.1:0-18476 GCA_949673435.1 Macaranga tanarius
TTTTGGTAATCAAGTGTCTGAACTTTAAAAAAATATATCAATGTAGTGTTTCCGGTCGATTGAAAAAAAAAACATTTCAAGTGTCTGACTTGATATGTTTTTTTAAAATTCAGACACTTGATTGTAAAAAAAAAAAAAAAAGATTTGACACTTAAATAGAAAAAATTGAAAAATTCAGATACCAAATTTGTAATTTTTTCCAACCAAAATGCACACGTGAACGTGACATGGACGCTGACTGGTGCAATTATGGGACCCACTTCTGCTGACTCAACGCACACTCAGCCTCTGATCGGCTGGATATACTCATTTGAAAATTTTTTTAAAGTTCAAACACTTGATTGAAAAAAAAAAAGGTTAGACACTCAAATAGAAAAAATCGAAAAGTTCAGACACCAAAGTTGTAATTTTCCCTCGTCTCTTTTCTTTTGAAGGGCTATCAGCTGATCTTTTAAAATGTCAAAATTAAAATCAGTTGATAAATACATTATTGATCGCAAATCAAATCTTAATTAAGATGGGATTGTAAATTTAGCTTTATTTGTCTATTGAAATATAATAACCCCAACTGATCAATTAATTAAAGTTGTCATACTGTCATTTTTCGATTGCTCTTTGGATGGTGATAGTAGTGGTATGCACAAAAACCATTCTTATGGCCTCATTCAACAATTCAATTTTTTTGCGTTGAATCGTTCCTTAATATTCTATCAAAACCCTTTTTAATCAAAAGGTTTGATTTTTGGCAATTTTCATATTGTTAATTAAATATTTCAGCAAAAGGGTATATACTTACCGATCCCTTTTGCTGAAATATTTAATTAACAATATGAAAATTGCCAAAAATCAAACCTTTTGATTTTTAACGCTTTGATAGAATATTAAACTAATCAAACCTTTTGATGTGTAAATAAGCACATACCGATCCAACAGTTTAATTTTTTGAATTGAATGATTTTTTTAACTCTCTATCATTTATATATAGTATCTAAATTTGAAAAGTGTACAGATATTACATTATAAGATAAAAATAGATTTGTGCGTGTTCATACTTTAAATCCAAACCCAACATTTTAAAGCTTTTAAATTGAATGGTTTCTTGGCGATTACTATCATTATGAGAATGTTTGATATAATTAGCTACTCAATTTTTAACAACTATAAAATAATGTTTAGTTAATTTTTTTTTTTAAATGGTATTTGATAAGTGGTCAGCTCTGATTTGAAACTTTCAAACAACTACTACCCAATTTTTTTTTTTATGGAAAAAATTGAATCTTTTATTGATTGAAAATCAAAAGTATATATTGACAAATAAATAATATCAATAATAGTACAATTAAGAAGTACAAAAATAAAATCTCACTCAAATCATGAAATTTCTTGAAACTATTCCTCAATCGCGTTGACAGAGTTCTTCTTTTAATTAGCCATAAATAGACTCTTTGATCTTCAGGTGATTGCACAAATATCAACAGAAAATTCACAATTGGGAAATAATCATATTCCATAAAGGATAAACAATCAAATCCCATAAAGGGTAATAACTCCATATAGGAAGATTCAAAAAAAACCAATAAAAAAACAAACAGATCAAAAATTTGTATTTATTGAATGAAAAAAAATGAAAAAAACTAAATAAAATCTAAGGAAATAAGAAGAGACCACCGCCGATCTAAGAGATTATCGGCGGTGGTCAAGAATAAACGATTTTGATGAAAACCCGAGAAAGAAAAAAGAGAGAAAAGAAGACAGCTAGGGTTTTCAAAAATATTGAAGTAGCAATTTCAACTACTACCCAATTAAACATGAGTAATTATTTATTTTATCTATAATTAATTATTTATTTCTATATATTTACATTAAACTAATAACTACATATATTTTTTTATGTTTTTATAATATTAACTTCTTTTTATATTTTTTTAATTAATTTTTTAACAAATGTATCTCTTTAAGAATATACAAATTTACTGTATTTTTCATATATTAGTATTTTTCATATTTTAATATTTGTATGTATTAGATGTATTTATTTAAGAAAGTATTATGAAATATATTATTATACAATTTATTACATTTAATTATATTATTTTTAATATTCAAAATTATATATATATGAAATACTTTTATTAAAATTAACAAATATAATTTAATAAATATCTTATATTTTATAATGAACATATAAATAATAAATAATAGTGAATGTAAAATTTTAAAATTTTAAAAAAATTAATTCATATCTACAATAGTCATTAAATATATAAATAACATAGTTGTAAATAATTTTATTAAACATTTAATATTAATTAACTACCAACAATAGTTATCAGCTGACAGCTACTGTCTACTATCAATAGTTTAGCCAAATAAGTCATATATGTTATTTTTTAATTCTTGAAAGGAAACATTCATTCTCCTTCTAATAAATAAAAGGTGGTGAAAATAACTCAATAGAGTTCTTAACTAAAGTTACTTTATTATTTGAATTTTTACCTAAACATTATTTGAATTTTTCATATTTAGAAATAAGACCTATCAGTATAAAAGAGCAAAAAAATTACAATTTTGGCAATTTTCTAAAATTTTAATATTTGACAAAAATATTTCAATTTGGCTAATTATTGATAAAAACATCATCAATACTTTAAAATATTTTATTACTTTTTAAAAGATTCAATTGGACTTATATAATGTCGGATGGAAGTGATTTTTAATCCATTAGATTGTCACAGAAATGAACTCACATTTTTTTTCTTTTTACCAATATTAAGACAGTCAAAAAAAAAAAAAAAAAGCATATTAGCACTGATTTTTGATATTTTTGTATAATTTTTTATTTCATATTAGAAAATAAAGGTTATATTCATGTTTGCGAGATCAAAACAATTTCAATAGTATTGTTAAATTAAGTTTAAAGTTTCAACAGTTTTTGTTGATTATTAACTAAATTAATCATGTTAAAAATGTCAACAATTGGCCAAATATGTTATACATTTTTCAAAATTAAAAAGATGAAATAGCAAAAAGAAAATCATAAAAAATTGATTTTTTTTAATACCAATTGGTCTACAAATAAATGGTTGAGACTTATTAAATTTTAAATTTGAAATTCCAATAAGTTTAAAACATTACCACGTGATTAGATATTTTTACTGTCAAAGGTCTATGATTTTTTTTTTCTTGGCATTTGAAGGCTTCTGTTTTCGTCTTTCTTGTATATAAAATCATATAGTCTAAATATATGTATAAATATGTCAAGTCCTTAAATAAAAAGACAATTAATTGCCTTATTTTTTTTAAGCCTAATGGTCTAAAAAAATAAATTCTTTTCGACTTATTACGATTTTAATCTGATTTTAAAATCTTGATATACATGTTTCATTGTATGGCAAATACAATTTTGGTTAAAATTAAATATGGAGTCGCTGATGCGGCATTCTAAGTGGCACTGTTAGTATGGACTCTATTGCCATATCAATTATATATTTATATAAAAAGATCAGACATTTCACAACAAATTTATCTCAACTTTTAAATTTTGGCACAAATATTTTAATTTTTTCTAAATACATTATATTTAACTATTAAAAATATATGTAAAACTTAGTAGTTAATTATAATATTTAAATCATTTATTAAATATATATTATTTATTTAATACTAAAATACATCAATCTAATTAATGGATTATTTCAAAAATAAAATATATTTTCACAATTAATAACCAAGAATATAATTAAAATTAAATATGTGTTCATACATATATTAATATTTATTAGATTTTAATAAAGTATTAATACATTTATTAAAATTTAAATTCATATATTTAAAATTTAATAAATATCATGATCATGAATACTATAAATAAAAAATAATTGATAATTTAAATAACATAATTAACTATTAAATATTACATATTTAATAGTAAAATGTAATATATTAAAAAATATTTGTGTTAAAATTAAAAATTTAGAATAAATTTACGACAAACTAAAAGCTTTTGGTCTTTTTATATAAATATATACAATTGATGTGGTAGTGAAATCCACATCAATAGTGCTTCCTAGAATGCAATGTTAGCATCTTCACACTTGATTTTAACCAAAATCAATTATGGATTATATTTAACACATATTTATCAAATTAATTAGGAGATTTATGCGAAGATTTCAAAAGTGAATTAACATTGGAATAAGTTGAAAAGATTTAATTTTTTAAAAAAACATTAGCTTTTTTAATATATAGATGTTTATTCTTTTCCAATCAGCAACCATTTTTTAAAGTTCAATAGAGACCATTAAGATTGTAAGCTATAAAAACAGCGGTTGAATATTCCTTTTCAAATTTCTGTGATGAGTTCTCATCTATATTTCTAGAGAGAGAATTTCAAACTCGCAATCTTTCTATTTCTCATAATTATCAGTAAGTGTAAGAATGCCGATTATAGGGTATCTCAAATATTTTTTGACTTGTTTAATATAGTAATTGAGATTATATAAATACTATAAATCACGTTTAACCAAATACAAAAGTATCTCAATCCAAATTCCAAACTCCACCATTCGAGGATTTGTTCAGATCAATCTTCATCATTCAAGGACCCTATTCAATCGTGATAAAAAAAAAAAAAAAAATCCATAACTTCAAGTTCTGTATATATATCTGATGGCACGTACAAATGTTGTACGTGTACGTAGGTACTCATGCATGCATGTTTCTCTACCTACTCACGTAAAGGAGTTCTCATTGCAGTCTATTGAAATGGACCTGGTATTTATGAAGATGGTAGTAATTTTTTATTTTTCTGCAAGTGATTGGCGATTCAGAATTTTAATTAGATGTGTCAGGAAACGTTAACATTTTTGCTTGGTAGAGTTTGGATCTCACAGAATGCTAAATTTAATTAAATAATTAGCCGCAACTCCAAATAATTCCTGACTATGGTCCTATCATTATAAATCTTATACCAAATTTCAATGGATTATGAGATAGGAGTGATCTGACATAGTAGTACAAAGTGGTAACTAATTAATTTTTTTTTTTTACAAAATCATCCTAGATAGTTTGAATAATTAGTCTGAAATTCTGAGATAGCTGCACCGCATTGCATTGGCCCGTAAAACTAGCTGCAATACAGGCATACATAATACGGGCCAGTAGGACTAAATCAGTCATCAATTAATACCAGGAAAATAATTTTTACCCATATCATATCATTGAGTTGAATACATTTAAATTTTTAGATGTAGGCTGTCTGTCTAATAATTGTACTGTTAACACCATGTCACCATCCAGGACGCTGAAATAGGGATATCCACTTTTGAAAATTAGGAGACAGGTATCCATGATATGCGGATATCTTTTTTCCAGAGAATCCTGATAAATTTCCCAGTAAATTAAATTAATGAGCTTTATATGTCCACGATGCAAAACAGAGTGGCTTTCCTGTGTCCATGCTCTTAACTGCTAAATGGAGGTACTGGATTCAGCAAAGAGACGAACTCAAACTCTTGTTCATAATGTATATGTATGTTATCTTGACTTGACCACGCCGGTAGCTCAATTATTTTATGGGTTTAATCAAAATCCAATCAGCATTCATAAGTTATTCAAAAGCATCAAAAAGAAATTTTGAAAAGGAAATGCCAACGGAAAAGTTGGGAGATTTTGATAATGTCTTGCGCAGCAGCGAGAAAAGATACTTGGATGAGTAGGGTGCATATGGCCAATTTTTGTCTAATGGGGTTGATTGAAGAAATTGGTGGCGGCGCCTACAAGAGAAGAATTTATTAATGCCCTTCAGTATTAGTCAAATCACTTTTTATCTGTAAAGGGAAAACAAGGAATATATAGTGTGGTGCTCACCGTTTGCCCATGTTAAGGAAACACTCCAAGCCAAAATAAAATAACCTGTACAAGGTAAAGTATTATTTATTAACTCAAAGGCTTCTAGATTCTCCTAATTGAAAAAGAATATCAGTTACATGACCCAAACTTCTAAGATAGAATTAGAAGATAGTCCCACCATGACCTCATACCTCAAATAGTGGAGCTTTTCGGCCAATCGTTGTTAAAGACTTGAATTTTTTTCACCGTACTTTTGCATCCTGGAGTTTAAACTATATATATATAAAAGAATATTACAGTGCTCAAGACCGAAGGGTAGGTCCCCATCTGGATGAAATCATCACCTCTCCCGAAACCCAGCCGCCTGCAGAATGACAACTCTGAGTAATGACTTTCTGCACTGTGCCTCACCATAAAGTACCAATATAATACTAAAGCTAACATCTATCATTTCATTTGCAATAGCATTCGCACATTTCCATCGTGTAAAAGGAGTGAATTGATTGAGTGACATTTCCAAAATTCGTCTTTTGTTATGTTTTGATACCACAACTTTAATCTGTTATATACTTGCCTAATTCTGATTTTAGTTGAGCCACCCCGTACTTGGACATATTCCAACATAAATTTTATGACATGGCACATTGTCGTCTAATAAAGATGATGTCTTCGACTTCTAGTCATCTATACCTGTAGAGATAACCAAGTTCATCTAAAACTAACTGGAGGCATATTAAGAATATGTTTATTCCAATTGCAATGTCATCAAATTAGCACCAGAAAACGTATAGATGTGAAACAAAATTAAAGTTAACTAAAAACAAACAAACAAATTGAAATTTTGATATCAAAATGCAACAAAGAAAAAAAAATGTGATAAGCAAGAAAGCAATTTACCCATGCAAAAGAAGTTGCATGGTATATGATTGATCATGAATCGTTATATTCTCTCGAAGCAAACTGTCATGTCATTGGTACACATTTTCCCAACTTCTCACTCTTTCGAATCCAACAGAGAAACCAATGGCAATGCCATCAGCCAAGACAAACATGACGATACTATTAGGTTTAATCAAAATGCTCGAGAGAATGCAAAATTTTTGTGTTTCAAGGGGCTGTTGGCTGGTTCTTCTTCCTTTTTTTTTTTTTTTTTTTTTTTAACTATGTCGCGCATTTTTACTTTTATTTTTGATGTGTTTGTTTGATTTTATCCGCTCTTTCTAAATTTCTATGAGATATCTTTAATATTTACGGTGAATATGGAGTAAAGATCGCAAGACATTAGTCGACGGTGTGAGTTTTTTCAGTCACCCTCTTCCATTTTTCCAATGACACTTCAACTAGTCTTTAAATGGTGTTGCAAGGGTATTTGGAGACCTCAAGTGTCAAGGATGAGTTGAAGTTAAACACTCTATCCTTACTCTTTTCTCTTTGAGATTTAAAATGAAAAAATCTTATAAAGAATTCAAGTGATATTTGACAAAGAACTTGTTAAAACTAGAATAAATTTCTCTTAACATGTAAAAAGAGTTTGCCTCGTGTTATTTATATGCAAGTTCTTAGGATAGATTAATTTCCTAGCATTTCATGCTAAATCACTTATTCTTCATGTAATTTCTACTTCTATAAATGAAATTTCCATCTTTTGACCCAAAAAAAATAAAAAAATAAAAAACACTTTCCAAGCACTACGCATCAGTTTACTCTGCATACCTCCCAATTTGCTAAGATCTGTAAACCTCCAGGAATTCGTGCCTGAGGTATTTATGCTTCCGTGGATGCTGAATAAAGAAACTGACGCCAAATAACATCCCCTAGAAGCCTAGAAATGCCTATTCAGGGAAGATCAGAAGCGATTGTTTAATGCCACTGGCAGGAAAATGCATATTTCAGATGACATTTGGATTATTGACATGCCTGAGGAAAGGTTTAAATGACAAGGTACAACTATATCTGAATGAAAAAGAAAGAATATGCAAGGCTAGGTACCGTTACAAAAGAAGTTTCAAAAGCTATAATGGGAATGGCATTCAGAATGAATTAACAAACGCCATTCCCATTATAACTACCTAAAGAAATGAATTAACAAATAATGTTATCCTGTCAAGTACATGCAGATTCAACTTAAGTGCGGATGATAGTTCTAATGCAGGGTGCAAAAGGGTCTAATGATACAAAGGACACGACTTCAAAGAACAAATATTTTACATCCCTGGGCCTTCACAAAACAGCTATGGACATCACATGAGTGGTAGAAAAGAAATTTAAAAAGATACAAAAAAATAAGTAAAATTATACAGCTAGATGAAAATTAAATCACAAATAATATTATATGAAGTTCAAACAGTATATTGTGAACCAAAAAGAAGCAGAAACAAAATTGAAGATGGAAATGAGCAATTACTCTGGGTATATAGCTACAGTCAACAACATATAATAAGTATAATTTCAGTTTTGTCTGTTCAGAGGTAATAGGGTCCTTCAATATTTGTACTTTGCTGCTCAATGTTCTAAGAGAAATAGATGCACAAGAACAGAAGTTATAAAGCAGGCATTCATTTGCAAGCAATTTTAGTGAAACCATCATCTATGCTTCAAGTTTTCTCTAATGTTCTGCTAAAAATTAATTTAATTGGGAGCAGAAGAAATTGAATGGAATTTCCAATTTTATTTAATTGCCTTCAAAGTTCAAACCTTGTTACGCACCTAAATGCCCCCAATTCACACAAAAGAAGAGATGCTTCAACATAAATGTAATGGAACATACAAAATAACTGTGGACTGAATAGTAATATGCAGATAGCTATACAACAATGTGGAAACAAATATGTGCTCACATCATGAGATTTTGGGTTGTTCAAGTTTTGACAGTCTCCTAACCTGAAACTGAGGTAATAAATATTATAACCCAAATATTATTTACTAAATGCCAAGACAAATAGACAGAAATATCCAATACCAGAACTTGACGTTCAAGTGATGCAATGGAAAAATTGGGAAGTAGATAAATGACTTTAACTATACTTTCACATGTCCATACCATACGTATTGAAATATTTTATTATTTTTTATCTTAATGACACGTCTACAACAGGTCAGGACACTTTTTAAGGACAGTGCCAGCAGAGATTATTTGAAAATTTTTAAAACTAATGTAAATGTAAACTCCTAAATTTGTAGACAATTTAACAATTAACTCCAAAATTATTTTTTAAAAAACTAAATTGCGTATAATTATTACAAAACAATTATTTATAAAATTAAGAGAAGTTATGACATGTGTACAAATATATACTAAAAGAATATCATTAAATAAATTAAACTACATTTGTATTAAATATACTTGTCTTCTTTCACTAATTTATCATTTACATTTGAATAATTATATTTATATATATATATATATATATGTATACGTGTTTTTAACTAATGTCCTTGATGTGTCATGTCATAAATATGTCTGTCGTATCATATCCGTGCATGTACCTGTGTCTCATAGGTTAGTATGTATTCAGGTTTTTCTTATATTTAGAAAATTCAATATCATTGGGGAAATTCATATTCAAAAGTTGATTTAAATTTTCTTCCTATGTTGTGTTTGCAAGAAATGCTTGGAGTAATCTGAATAGCCTTTAGAGAATTAATGAACCTGTAGATTCATTTGTAATTTGACAAATGAAATTATTGATAATTTGGGCCATTGAATCAGGGATGCCTAGACTGATATTGTTCTTTCTATCCTTCTCTAATCCTTCTTATTGTTCATCAACCTTCTGTTGCTATAGTAACTCAGGTCAAAATTCAAAATGCAAGTAGAACCTACAAATATCCTTTATTCTTGCAATTATATTCAAACCGTTCTATTACAATTAGAAAAATATATACATTTCTTCCATCAATTTTTACGCCAATACCTGTCAATTAAACTCTCCAAATACACATAATAACCTTAAATCATTTCTCCGTCCAGAATTTCCAGCAACATATCTCTTCAATTCCAAACGTTTTTTGTGGTTATATCCTAATCTAATCAAGTAAGCCCACTGTCTAGCTCTAATTTTCACAATCTAACCCAGAATAAACATTACCTAAGCAGACTTCCCAGACAAAATCTATTTCAGTTCACATTCAGTACACACATTTTTAAATTCAAAAAAGGCCACGTACATGGGTGATATCAAATACCAATCTCATTCTAGAGAGCTGCATTGATTGTTTTCATGCAAGAACTCAGTGTTTGTGTAACATAATGAAGATCTGTTTTGGCATATTTTGATAGGAATGCATGGCATTTCTAGAGGCATAATGCAATGGCTATAATACTACATAATCCTTAAAGTTTCCTGTGATGGTGTAGATTCAAGTTTTTGCTGAAAACTTACTACCAGCGCAAAACTATGCCAGGCATATAAGATGACATTCTAGGAAAAAAAAATATAAAACTTAAATGTAGTAGAGTTCTTTTCAGAAAGGATGAGATGGTGTACGATGTGTGATGCATCTTTTTTTTTTTTTTTTTTTGAACATAGTAGGATGCATTTATTACAACTATGAGATAAGCAGATATCCAATCTGGAATTCTAGGGTTGAGTTATTAATTCTGACTAAGAAAGGACCAAAGAGAACGTGTCCAAAGTAATAATTTAGAATTGCTCACCTTATTTAAAACTCATATTATTTGTCAATTGATACCTTTGCTAAAGAATTGTTTATACTTGGCTCCAATTTTGTATTCATTTGGAAATACTAGAAGGTAAAAGTCCAAAAAGAATGACAAGCCCTTTAATATGTAGCCTCCATAGTTAGATTTAGTCAATTAAATTATGAATTGTGAAAATTGGTCACTTGAGATATAGACCCTTAGGTAATAATAGATTATTTGATTTTTGATGATCCTTTGGTATTCACAGCAAAATGAATAAAATAATAATTAAAAACATAAATATGTGAAAACATTTAAGACATGATAAAGTACTGTGTAAACAAAGTACTGTGTAAACAAAGTAAAGTCACATTATGGAGGCCCACAGTCCATTAAAATGACGAGCTATGTATTAGGAAGCTCGCATGACTGATCTAACTAGCACATATAGTTAGTGCTTAAAAGAAAATTTATTCATAGAACTTAAATTCATACCTGCTTCAGTTTTGCAAACCAATTTGTCTTGATCTGCCATCACTGAAAACCATTTTCAGAATTCATTATCACACAATTAGTCCATCAACTACATCAATAGCATCCCAAAAAAATTATGCAAATGCCCAGAAAATGGCAGAAATAAAACCAAAGCTTTAAAAAGAGGAGATAAAAGCAGTAAGGGAAGAGCTATAAAATACAAGATTGAGTGAAAAGCGATGAAGAACTCGAAAAATTTTCTGGTTTCAAATAAGCCTCATCTAAGAAATATAGTACCTGGACTTCATAAACTGCTTGTACAGAAACTGAAGAACCTCAACTTGCCAAAAGGCCCTCAAGAATATAATTCATGTTCACAAAAGAAAACAATCAAAACAATAATAAAGAGATTCAATAATAAATTAACTTACAGAGCTCTGTCTCACTCATTTGCCATACTTAAAATCAGAACAACAATAAGAGAAAGAAATGAAAGAATGGTCCGCAAGACAGCACCATAAGCTGACTCTAGAAAGAATGTGTGGTGCAGCAGTACCTAGAAATGTCTATCTGATCAGCATAACAATAGTTCTAAATACACATAGTTTGATAGAAAATGTATTATCCACCTACTCAGCATTAAACAAGGGAGTAAATGGCATATCACTTATTTTGTGGGGCGAAGGGAAATTGAAAAGATACAAAAATCAACAATGAGAATTAACATAACTGATGAGCCACTAGCATTTGGTCAATTACCTGTTTATCTATGTCAATATAAAGGTCAGAAGAAATTCATTCCCACCCATAGTCATAAATTACAAATACAACTGAAGATGACTAATTAGCCAAAACACATGCATGTACATAACCTAAAAGCTTCTATTAGTGCCTCAAAATTTGTGCAGCCTCAAGTGAATCTTAAGTGATGACAAGTTAGGACATGGCATCGGCTCACAAGTTATACCCATTTATAACACAAAATTGTTGAGATCACTCCTCAAACTACTAATTCTGGTTCTTCTGCCACATGATCTTGAATAAGTGAACCATAATTCAGACTTCTTGCAACTTCAAAGAAATGAGCAACAGCTTCTTCTGGAGTCCCGACAAGAACACCATGCCCAAGATTAAGAATATGTCCCTTTGGCCCAGCACATTTCACAACTCTGAAAAATTATATATATATATATATATACATGAGTCCCTCAGGCATATAATTTTGAAAGTTCAACTTTATTTTTTTGACAGAACTAAAAATGCAAAATTATGAGTCAGAGAAATTTATCAACAAATGAGGATATTGACATGATGCACTAAAAAATTAACCCAGTGCAGTTTGCAAGTAGCTCAATCAAAAACATTGTACTTGTGTCAGAGATTAGAAGATACACTAATAAAAACATCATTCCTGTCCTTCTAAGTGGATAACAGAATATTAGTCATAGAGATTTGACCTTTAACTTTAGACTACTACAAATAAGCAAGCTTTGGTTACAAATACTAGAATTCAGATAATACTCTAAATATTCAAACGATATTAAAGATAATGACTAGTTACACCAGAAATTTTGAGTTTATATCACAAACCGTTGAATTTCGTCAGTCAATGCAGGAAGAGGTGAAAATAAGTAAGCAGGGTCTACATTGCCCTGTACCCCGATCCTGCTACCCAAACGCTTCCTTCCATCCGCCATATCCACTGTCCAGTCTAGTCCAATGACATCAACTCCAGTGCCTTTCATGCGCTCAAGAAGGCCACCATTTCCATTAATATAGAGAACAAGTGGTGTTTCAGGGCATCTACTCTTTACTACATTGACTATCTGCAGTTTCAGAATTGCCACTATATAGTTAAAATAATACACAACTTGAATGGTTCTAAACATTCCTGCACCACAGTTCCTTCAACCTGACAAGATGATCTAAATCATAGTCACGCTATGACAGCCAACCCAAGAGTTGCTTTTTGTGTTTTTTTTTAGGCTCCATTTGTTTGTAGAAAATATTATTCTTGAAAATATTTTTCCTTATTTTCTAGTGTTTGGGTTACAAAAAAAAAAAAAAATAAATAAGTCAAATAAAAATAACTTAAAAATATGGGAAAATAACTTCTCATTCTAAGAACGGAAAGTTATTTTCCAAGATTTAAATATCCATCAAATATAGAGAGAAAAAAAATCAAATATAATGATACCATTTTTATGTAATATTGTATAATTTAGGAAAAAAAATCTATTGCAAACCAAATACCAAAAATATTTTTCAATTATTTTTCTAGTGTTGCAGCCAAACATCAAAAAATATTATATTTTTTTGGAAAATATTTATTCTGAAAAATATTTTTCAAAGACAATATTTTCCTTAAAACAAACGGAGCCTTAATTTTAGTTTTTCCTTTTCCTATTCTTACCTTTGTTTTCTCTCTAATAGGATAAAAAACAAATGTTGAACTATTATCCGAAAACAGCTCCCATGTCCACTAGTTATTAACTAGAAAGAACCATAAAATAAAGTTCCATACAAATCAGTGAGCCAAATGCAATTTACCTCTTCAATGTAAGGCTTTGACCAACTGTCCCACATTTCAGGTGCTAGTTGCCCACCCCAAGAATCAAATATTTGTATGCACTGAGCCCCAGACTCCACTTGAAAAACAATATAGTCAGATATTGCCTGTGTCAACTGAGAGAGAAGAGCCCTTAACACATGTGGTGCAGTATGGCACATGCTCTTTATGGTAGTATATGTGCGAGTTGTACCCCCTTCTACTATATATGTAGCAATTGTCCAAGGTGCACCAACAAAACCCAAAATCGCGGCACGCCCATCAACCTGCATAAAGCACAAAGAAGAGTTATATAGAAGAATGGTCTATTTGTGCCATTAGGTAGAATAAAACCGAGCAAGTGCATTTTGCCTAATGCCTATCTCAAAGGGAAGAACAACCTCCTGTCGCAATATTCTAAGAGAATCCCCCACAAAATCAAGTTTCTCTAATTCAATGGGATGTAGAGCCTTTAATCCTTCTTCAGAACGAATTGGAGTGTGAATAACAGGACCCCTTACTTCTTCTATGTCAAATGGGACACCAAATGCTGGTAAAGGAGTAAGTATGTCGGAGAATATAATAACACCATCTGGATGAAAAGCTTCCCAAGGCTGCAAAGAAATTTCCACAATGAGATCAGTCGTCTCTGACCTCTCTCTGAAGGATGGGTATTTCTCTGCAAGCTTTCTGTAAACTGCCATGTACCTTCCTGCCTGACGCATCATCCATGCTGGAGGCCTACTTACAGGTTCTCCTCTGGCAGCCTTAACCAAAAGTGGATCTGAGTAAAATAAGGATTAAATGAAAAAGAAACAAAAAGATTCCCAGCTCCAAAGAAAGAACCCAACTATGGACAAGTAAAACACTTTAAATTTCAATTCCTGTAAAATAAGGGTCAATAACAAAAAAAAAAAAAAAAGAATTTTTATATATTTTCTGCAGTGCAATGAAGTTCAAAAAAACTCCTAATACATAAAGCCATTAGGCAATGGAAACATCTAACTCGTGTTACCCAAAATCCAGCTGCAAAAAAAGTGAATAGTAACAGATTTTACTTTAAAAACACAACATTTAATTAAGAAAAATGCATAAGACTCGTACGAAGAAAAAAGAGAATTGGTCTTCTCTAAAATGGCTAATGCTGCTCACAAATGCCAGAAATTGATATCATTTAAATTCAACAAAATACGAGATTAAATTAATGAATATGGAGGCAGAGATGCAGGTTAAATTAGGGCATACGAAATTGAGAACATAAAAATGCAAAGAGATAAAATGAAGATACCAGAAGAAGAGCAAGAGACGTGGAATTTTCTGGTTGGAGAGAATTTGGCGATGGGAGATGAAATTGAAAACCCCACTGAATTATTAAACAGAAACCCTAATTGTACGGAAGGAATGGAAGAGCTCCTCCACGACACACAACTGCATATACAACCCCAACCATTTCCTTTCCATTAAACAACATAAAAATAAAGTAAATAAAATAAATATATATAAGCAATGAATGAGAAATGACCTTGTAATTGAAGGGAAATTCATTTTCAGTTCGTTCCCTTATCTCTCCGTTTCCTTTCTTCTGCGCGACAATGGTGAACTGGAAGAGTTCTTTCTGTGCTTCGTTAAAACTAGGATAATGCATCTGCCATCTGGATTAGACCAATATTTATGGTCCCGCCTAAATTGTCATATTTTATGTCTACTCTGCTTTTTCATGCGCAGACAACGGTTAATTATCAGTATTAAAATACATAATTAAAGTAAAATAAATAAAAAATAAAATAAAATATCATAAAAAAATTTCAAATTTATAATCATTTTTTTTTTAACTTTAACTGTTTCTATTTCATATAACAGTTAGGGGTTAGTGGAGTGTAACTGAGCCGAGCCGCTCTCGTTAAAAGCTCGTTCAACCTTGTATATTGACTCGGCTCGTGAAAGCTCGTGAACAAGCTCGCGAGCCGGCTCGTAATTTTAATATATTAATAATTTAATTTTAGATATATAATATATAAATTTTTATTCATTTAAATATTTTAAAAATATATTATTATAAAAAAATCATAATTTTATAATAAATTATTTAGTAAATAATTTATTTTAAATTTTTTTAATGAATAATTTAAATTTATACATTGTATTTTTAGAAATTTTTTTAGTTTGTTTAGACTCGTTTAAGCTCGTGAACAGCTCGCGAACACTTAGCGACCTAATGAGCTTGGCTCGTTTATAAATGAACCAAACCTGAGCTAGCCAAAACTCGGCTCATTTACACCCCTATGGGTGAGCATCGGTCGGTTCGATTCGGTTCAGTTTAAAAATGCCTAAAATCGAATTGAACTGAATTTATTTCAGTTTAAAACCGAATCGAACAGAATCAGTAGTTGAACCAAATTGAACCGAATCGGTTTTTTCGGTTTTAACTTTTTTCATTTTTTGCAATTTTAAACCCATTTCATTTATGTAATTTTGCAATATTCTAATAAGATTTATAAGATCTATTAATACTAATTTTTTATATTTATTTTATTTATTAATTTTTTAGAAAATCAAAAGAACCGATTCTCTAAAATATATTTAAATATTTTTTGTTAGTGTTATTTTGGTATTAAATAATTTTATTAAGAGTTTTATGTATTTAGAAACTAATATTATTAATAAAATTTAAAATATTATTGCTAAATCAATCAAACCGAACTATAAAATACATATAAAATTTTAAAATGTACTATAAATTCGGTTCAGTTCGGTTTAATAGATTTTTTACTATAAAAATTGAACCGAACCGAACTTATTTCGATTTGATTCGGTTTAAACCGAATTAATATATTTTATTATTGAAACCGAACCAAATTGAAATCAGTTCGATTCAATTTTTCAGTTTTCGGTTATTTTTGCTCACCCCTAATAACAGTCTTCTTTTTTTTTTTTTTTTTTTTTTCACCTTGTTGATTGTTAGCTCCATTTCTAATGTGGGCAGCTAGTTATTTGCACCAACAACTTCCTCTTTTTTTAACCTCATCTCTTCTCTTCGGTTTTAAAGACTACTCTCATTTTCTTCTTCTTCTACCTTTTATTGTTTTAAAAAAACTAATTAATTAATTTGAACCAGCTCACCCTAGAAGCTTTTAATGTTGAGTCTCTTATACGGCTAGCAATTCATGTTAACGGATTGTATCAAGATATTATTATAACATAAAAATAGTTAACCTAAATACGATCCATTTAATTAATATAGTCAAAACTGTAAATCCAAACACGAATATATTTAAATAACAGGTTATACAATACGAATTGTATAACCCGTTTGACTTATACATGTCTAAATATGTTAAAACACATTATAAACACAATAAAAATATGTTTAACTCGTTTAACACATTTAACGCTTTTTAATATTTAAATTATAAAATATAAAAAAACCAATTATATTTTAAAATATAATTACATAGTTTTTTATTATAATTAAGATTTTAAATTATTTATATTTTAAATAATATTTGTTTAATATTAAACAAATATTTAATAATAATTTAAATTATTATATTTATTTAATATTTACTTAATAATAAATTAGTATTATATAGTGTTTATTTGAGAGTAATATTTGATAAATCTAATTATTTATATTAAAATTACCTACTTTTGATATTAAAATATCAATAATAACTTACATCAAATTTATGCAACTTTTTAGTATTAACATTAATTGATACTAAATTATATAACTTTAATATTTTTATTGTGCTTATTTACTTAATATTAAATTAAATATTATATAGCATCTACTTAGTATTAAAATTATCTCTATTAATACTAATACTTAATATGAATGCTAATTTACACTATGAATTTTGTTAATAATAATATTAGTATATATAAAAACTATGTATTTCTATTAATATAATTTACAATACTAGTTTATACTAAAAATATATAATTCTATTATTGAATACACAATACAATTGACAATACTAGCATAAATTTTTGCTAAGATAATAATAATGTATACCAAAACTATATATGTATTTTTATTAATACAATTGACAATATTACCTTACACCAAAGATATATAATTCTATTATAGATACACAATTTTTATTATATTTAATAATCTAACTTTATTTAATTAATATTAAATTAGCATTGAATAATATTTTATTTAATAATTAAAATTTTTTATGTCACACTCTCACTTCTATTTACTCCATTAATAAACATGATTATGTTGGGTTACGGGCAGAATATCCCAATCGAATTGGAATGTGAATGCAGCGGAAATTAAAATTTTATAACCCTTAACCCACCAAAGATCACATGCATTTCATAAAAACTAAAGGAAGGGTAAATGAAACTTACCTCTTGTAGATTGATTCGTCAAGCCTTCAAGTACTACGTCTTGATTTATTCGGATCTTCAAAGGTGCTGCCTTTCTGAAAAACGACCACCCTCTACAAGTATCCACACACGAACAAACAAAACGAACGATCTTATTGAATGCTAGTTCAAATTCGTTTTTCTCAAAAACGAATCTAGGGTTTTCTTTTCTCTCTCAATGTTTATGTACTCACAAGGTAAAAGCAACTAAAATATATATATCACGCACATATATATATGTCCCTTACATATAATCCATATATATATATACAAGTTTACTAGGGTTTTAGTCAAAAATGAATTTATATTATTATATATTTAAAACTCTTTTAAATAATAACAATTTAAATTCAAATCCTTATCAGATAAGGAATTTATATTTTTAACTAAATCCTTATTAAAAATCCTTTACAAATTATTTCCTCATCCAATAAGAAAATATAACAAATTAATTATTTGTTATAATTTAAATCACGAATTTAAATTTTCTCAAAATTAAATTCGAATTTAAATAATAACTAATTATTTGTTTAAATTACGAATTTAAATTTTCTCAAAATTAAATTCGAATTTAAATAACAA
>CATIWO010216374.1:0-20708 GCA_949673435.1 Macaranga tanarius
CAATAACCGATCAGGGACATTTAGAATAATTAATAATATTATTCAAGGACATTATTATATAATAAACATGCAAATCATCATAATAATAAATTCTCATAAATAGTCAAAATACCATGTCCATACAATAGGCCTAGAGCACTATCACTAACATACATCATATTTTGAGGGAAGCCTACAAGAAGCATTAGGTACTAAGTTGCATTTTAGTACTGCTTTTCACCCACAAACAAATGGTCAATCGGAGAGAACGATTCAGACTTTAGAGGACATGATGAGAGCTTATGATATGGAGTTTAGAAGCAACTGGGATGATCACTTGCCATTGCTAGAATTCGCCTACAATAACAGTTTTCAGCATTGAAATGGCATTGTATGAAGCTCTTTATAGAAAAAAGTGTCGAAGTTCGATTTGTTGGGATGTTGAGGTCTTGAGACAAATTGAAGGACCGGACTTGATATAAGAAACTGTGGAAAAGGTTCAAGTGGTCAAGAAATGCTTGAAAGTGGCCCAAGATCGTCAAAAAAGTTATATGGATAGACACCTTTGGGAAACAGAATATAATGTGGGAGTGAAAGTTTTCTTGAAAGTATCACCATGGAAAGGAATTTTACAGTTTGGAAAGCATGGAAAATTGATTCCAAGATACGTTGGACCATATCAAATCCTTGAGAGGATTGGACCATTAGCTTATAGGTTGGCCCTTCCAAGGGAATTGTCATCCATTCACAATATGTTTCATGTTTTGATGTTACGACGATACCGATCAGACCCAAGTCATATTATACAAGAGCCAAAAATTAAAATCTCCAAGAAGTTGACTTATGTGGAAGAACTAATTGAGATATTGGATCAGAAGGTAAAACAACTGAGAAGTTAATAGATTCTGATAGTTAAAGTGAAGTAGAGCTACCATTCACTGAAAGAAGCCACATGGGAGGTTGAAGAACAAATGAAACAGAAATATCTGCACTTATTCCTGGATGGTGGTGAGTAAATTTCGGGGATGAAATTTTATTAAGGGGGGAGAAATGTAACACCTGCCCTAAAACATATGTAATAATGATGTATATAATTTTATGTTATGCATAGTGCATAAGGGGACTCTACTAAAGTTAAATTTATGCATAAATGTAGAAAGGGACTAAATTATAAGGTTAGTAGGGACTTGATTGAAACAATCATAAGTTCAAGGACTAATTGGATAGAGTAGTAATTCATTAAGAAGTTAAGTGGATATTTGGCAATAAATATCACATGAATTGGCTTTATCTTCTTTTTCTTCTTTTACATGGGTGCATGTATGAGTGAGGAAGAAGTTGCACCAAAAATCCCTTTCAAAGAGGCTAAGGTTTTAGTAGAGAGAGTATGGATTTGGCTGAGGAATTGAGAGTTTATGCTATAGATATCAACTTCCTAGGTGCAAGAACATCTCTTGGTAAGTTAATTATGTTTTTTAATTGAGTGTGGATATGGTTTTTGGTAGTAATTTTCATGCTATGTTTTGACTAAATTTTTAAACTCTATAATTTGGCCATATCTTGAGCTATACAGCTCTAACTTGAGGAAGGTCAGACTTTCTAGAAATTTCAGAGAGTATTTTACATTTTCTATGATTTGCGTTTTGGTTGAATTCATTATTAGAAGGGTCTAATAAAGCCAAACATTTCAATGCTCACTGGATGCTCTATTTTAGGGCTGAATGTATTCTGAAATCCATAATTAATTTCACACTTGTCCAAATTAAGTGATTCCAATTGGAATTGGAAGAGGACTTAAAACCCTAGCTTGGGTAGCAATTTGGGGGTTTTTGGATTAGTGTGTGTATCTTTAGGTTATTTTGAATTGGAGCATTAAATTGCACTTTGTGTGTTAGAATAAATTGTAATGTTTGTTTGTTTAAATTAGTAAATAATTAAGTGTAGGAAGTGGAAGAGGAAAAGACCCTACTCAATAAAGGGGGGGAAACTTTATTTGTGAAGGAGTTGAAGCCTTAAGGTAAGTAATTGTTAATACAATGCTTACATATTTTAATTCTCATGTAATTATAATTATTTGATTGTGTTGACTTATGTATGTTATTAAAGTCATAAGATTAATAAATGTGTGAATATGATGATATGTGAAAACATGTGTTGTGAATATTGGCACTTTAGGTGCAAGCCACTTAGGGTGGTATTGATTGTAAAATGATTACTACACATGCATATTGAATGATGTGAGGAAATGTGAGGAAAATGTATGTGTGGAAATTGAGCTCCATGGCTTGAGACTGAGCTAAGCAGAGAGTCTTAGGTGTGGCCATTCATATAATTATATAAATATATACATGTGAGATCTGAGACTGAGCTGGGCAGAGAGTCTCAAGAATAGCCACGGATATATAGAAAGAAATATAATAAAAAAAAGTGAGGTTTATATGAGAAATGTGAGTTGGGTACTCCAGCCGGGGGAAAAACTAACAAGCATAAGCATACATCCACTGCATTGTGATTGTTTATATAGTTGAATGTGGATTGTGAATGTTACCTGCTTGAAAGGATGTAATATGGTGTAATTGAGACACCTAAGTTAAGTTTTAGACTAATGAGTATTGTTAGTATGGTTTTATAATTGTAAATGTAATTGAATTATGCTTGAATGCATTAGTAAAATGTGAAGATAGGTTAAAACATAGGCATATCCTAAATCGTGTATTGAAATACGGAATAAGATACGGGCGTGTCCCGAGCCGTGTGTGAGAACACGGTTTATTTTGAGTTAGAACATGGCCATGTGCAAATGTGGAATTTTAACCCTAGAGCAACACGGGTAAAGACACTGGCGTATTTTGAACCGTGTAGCAGGACACAGGTTATTTTAGGTATAAGACATGGCCGTGTATTTGGAGTGATTTTAGGCAGTGTCGAACACGGGCGTGTCTTTGACCGTGTGTAAATGATGGACTTGGGCAGTGATGAACACGGCTCAATATACGGGCATATACATGGCCGTGTATGAAATTTGTAAGATGTGTATTTTTGATTAAGAGCAACACGGGCATATTTTTTGACCATGTATAAATATGAATTTTGGACAGAGACGAACACGGGTTGGAACACGGCCTGTGTTTCAGACCATGTAGTCTATTTTTAATTATTTTTATTATATTTCCTTAATTAGTTCTTGAGAAGTTTTATATGGGTCATTGTATTATCATTTGCTTATTAAGTCGCAAGCTTATTCCTTTGCAATTGTTGTTTTTAGGTATTAATTAGCTTATCTTAAAGTTTTATTTTGGATAAAGCTTGAAGCTTAATTATTAGTAAGCTCAGGTGGGACAATCGCGTGCTTGATGATCGACCCCTCTCCGCATGAGCATTTCATCATTTAGCATTTGAAATTTTGTAACAAACTTATGTTATTTACAAATAGATATGTAAAGTTTAAGTAACTTGTTTAAACTTACATCTTTATATATATATATATATATATACATATAAGTTATCTTTTGTGAAAAATTTTCTTACTCATATATTATTACATTATTCAGGACATGTGTATGTGGTACCTAGAAGGTGCTATAAGCAGAGAAAATTATTCTGGAAAGGATTGTTATGGAAGCTAAAAAGAAGAAGACTACCGATATGTTTACCCCTTCTTCTTCATTTAGAACCGGTGGAGGGTCATCTTATAGGGGTTCTGGTTTCCAACAAGGTAGTTTCTGAGGAAGGGGGTCAAGTGGACCTACTCAATCAATAGTGAGTGTTTCTGGTAGAGAATTTAGAAGACCACCTGTTAATAGAAGAGATGGAGGGAGAGGTAGATCAATGAGCAGTGTATCTGCCTCCACATGTAACAAATATGGCAGATTCTATTTCGAAGAATGCTAGGGACCTCGAATGATTATATGTTATTACTGTAGCTAACCTGGACACATCAATAGAGATTGTCCAGCAAGAAAGAATGCTGAGGGACCTCAGATAATGGAGCAAAATAGTATGGGAGAAAATAATTTGTAAATGAGTCGAGGTAGAGGACGTGGAAAAGGGAGTATGAGATTGTTCATTGACTATAGGCAACTAAATAGAATTACAATAAAGAATAAATATCCTTTGCCGAGAATTGATTATTTACTGGATCAGTTAAAGGATGCTACTGTATTTTCGAAGATTGATTTGAGATCCAGCTATTGGTAATTGTGAGTAGCAGAATCTTCCATTCCCAAGATAACCTTTAGAATAAGATACAGACATTTTGAATTTCTTGTGATGCCTTTTAGGTTGACTAACGCACCAGGAGTTTTTATGTCCCTAATGAACAAAACCTTTCAGCCGTATTTAGACCAGTTCGTTATTATTTTCATTAATGACATCTTAATTTACTCTTCAAGTTAGGAAGAATATGAAAAGCACCTTCGAGTGGCTTTACAGATTTTATGGGAGAAATAGTTGTATGCTAAATTTAGCAAATGCGAGTTTTGGATGGAAGAGATTGCATTTCTTGGGCATATTATGTCTAGAGAAGGTATAAAGCCCGATCCATCAAAGATTAAATCTGTTCAAGAGTGGGAATCGCCAAAAACTATGACAAAAATTTAAAGTTTCTTGGGATTAGCTGGATATTATAGAAGATTTGTGAAAGATTTCTCCACAGTTGTAAGATCTTTAACTATTTTATTGAAAAAGAATCCTCCTTTTCAATGGAACGAGAAATGCCAACATAGTTTTGAGAGGTTAAAGGAAGCCCTCACTACGGCTCTTATACTTGCTTTACTAACTGGAAGTGGTGATTATGTGGTGTATACCGACGCTTCAAGGTAAGGACTAGGATGTTTGCTCATGTAAACCGGAAGGATGATAGCCTATGCATCTCGGTAATTAAGACCACATAAGATGAATTATCCGACGCATGATCTAACATTGGCCGCTATTGTGCATGCATTGGAGACTTGGATGCATTATGGATGCATTATCTCTATGGGGAGATATTTTCCATTTTACTGACTACAAAAGTCTGAAGTATATTCCAACTCAGAAATATTGAATCTGAGGCAAAGAAGATGGATAGAACTATTAAAGGATTATAACTATATGATTAAGTATCATCCGGGGAAAGTAAATGTGGTAGCGGACGCGTTGAGCTAGAAAATAGTGGAATGCTCAGCTGGGATGATTAGTTATGATGTGGGCAATTTAGTAGCCTTGCAGAAAATGAATATTGTCCTTGAAATTGAGAGAAATCATTTACTTACTACATTACAAGTTAGACCAACACTGAGATACCAAATTCAAAATACTCAATTGGAAGATCCGTATTTGAAGAAGATGAAAGAGAAAGTTGAAGCCGGAGCTAATTCTCAATTTTTAATCATGGAGCATGATGTGTTGATGATGGAAGGTCGAATATGTGTACTGGACATTGGAGAATTAAGGAGGCAAATTATGGACGAAGCTCATTTTGCTCCTTATACAATACACCCGGGTAGCACTAAGATGTACTGAGACTTGAGGCCTTACTATTTGTGGCCAATAATGAAAAAAGATGTAGCAGAGTTCACTACAAGATGCTTGACTTGTCAGCAAGTCAAGGCTAAACATTAAGCACCTGCAGGAAAATTACAACCGTTGAAAATTCCCAAATGGAATTGGGAGAACATTACAATAGATTTTGTCATAGGATTGCCTAGAACTTTTCAAAAATATGATGTCGTTTGGGTAATAGTAGATAGATTGACTAAAGCAGCTCACTTTTTACCGATTCAAACTATTAATTCTCTAGACAAGTTAGCTTCTTTGTATATTGCAGACATTGTGAGATTCCATGAAATTCCATTGTTAATTGTGTCTGATAGAGATCTTAGATTTGCTTCGCACTTTTGGGGAAGTTTACAACAAGCTTTGGGAATAAAATTGTATTTCAGCACGGCTTTTCATCCTCAAACAGATAGACAAACTGAGAGGATAATTCAGATATTAGAAGATATGACAAGAGCTTGTATACTTAAGTTTAAAGAAAACTAGAATGATTATCTACCACTGATAGAGTTTGCATACAACAATGGTTATCATTCCAACATTGGAATGGCTCCTTATGAAGCACTATATGGAAGGAAATATCAAAGTCTAGTATGTTAGGATATTGAAGGATTGAGACAACTAGAAAGGTCAGAGTTGATTCAAGAAATAGTGGACAAAATATAAATAGTTAAGAAGAGTCTCAAAACGGCACAAGATCAGTAAAAGAGTTATGTAGACCAACATCGAAGAGAAAAAGAGTATCAAGTGGGAGAGAAAGTTTTCTTAAAGGTGTCGCCATGGAAAGGGGTTTTGAGATTCTGCAGACAAGAAAAATTGAGTCCGAGGTATATTGGACCTTACGAGATTATAGAGAGAATCAGATCATTAGCTTATAGATTGACACTACCAGTGGAATTATCAACGATTTATAATGTATTTTATGTATCTATGCTATGGAGCTACCGATCAGATCCGATTCATATTATGAAAGAACCGAAAATAGAAGTTTCTGATACATTAACCTACATAGAAGAACCAGTGGAAATTTTGGATCGAAAGGTGAAATAATTGAGAAACAAAAAAATACCGATAGTGAAAGTTAAGTGGAGTCATCATTCTCCAAAAGAAGCAACATGGGAAGTAGAGGATCAAATGAGACAAAAGTATCCGTACCTATTTTATGGAAGTGGAAGTGGTGAGTAATAAATTTTGAGGACAAAATTTTTATAAGGAGGGGAGAATTGTAATATCCGTATTTTAGATGCACTATTTATGCATAGTAATTCATGACATGTTGAGTAGAATTTTTGGTTTGCATATAAGTTTGGAATATGTGCTTATGGTTGAGATATAACCTGATTGTAAGATAAGTTTTGGAGTTATTTGTCACATTAGAAAGTTGTGGGGTATTGAGTAATTAGTCAAGTTTATTAAGGGTATGTAAAGATTTGGGTGATATTTTTGTATTATTTTATTAATAGATATTGTAGAGATTTTTGATAATAATAATAATAATAATAATAATAATAATAATAATAATAATAATAATAATTATTATTATTATTATTATTATTATTATTAGTGATGATATGTAATTATTAGGAAGACTTTTTGAAGGGGCAAATGGTATATTTTGATTGGTGAATATTTTATGTGTATATGTGTGTGTTGGTTTGGGTAGAGAGTGTTGAGTTAGTATGGAGAAGAAAAAGAGGAAAAATTGAGAGGATTTGGAGAAATTTTGAGTTTCTCTACACATTTAGCAATCAAATTGGGGAGCTTTAGAAGATCTATAAGATTTTAGGAGCATCAATTAGGTAAGCCTTTCATTTATTTTGATTTATTGAGTTAGGTTTTGTAAGTTAGGAATTCGGGTTCTATTTTGGTTTTTTATTAGTCTTAGTATTTTGACCATATTTAGAGTTGTGGAGCTCTGATTTGAGCAAGGTTTGATGCTCTGGAATTTGAGAGTGTCCTGTATAATTTTTATATTTTGTACCAAAGCTGATTTTATTGTTAATACTGACTGGCATAGCTGAATATTTTTTTGCTCATGTTGTCAACTCTATTTTGGCCGATTTTAGTCAAAAATCCATATTTAATTCTATACATGTCAAAATCATTTCAATTGGAATTTTTGTAAACTCATTTGGCTAGCTTCAGTTTAAATTTCATGATTTTTGGACTTGTGTAGATTAGATTTGGACACATTGAATATGGAACATGTAGTTATATTTAGTTGAATTGAATGCAAGAGTCAAGCTTGTTATGTGGTATTGATGCATAGCTATGTGTAGGAGTGGACAAGGATAAAGGAGACACCACTCACTAAGGAAAGCTTGTCATTTGAAGGAGTTGAAGCATTGTATATAAGTGATTATTAATATAATGATATGTATATTAATTCTTTAGACTATAAGAATAATATTGTTATGAATGAATTGGATAATTTATGTTATGTGAGATAAATGATACATATAATATGTATACTTGTGAAAATATTAATTATATGAAGTGGTATATGGCTATTGAGATGTGAAATATGTATGTAAGAATGATGAGTTGTTGACTGATTGAATGTGATGTAAAGTGAGGCATGAATATTGAAATATGAATTGTGTATGTGTATGAGAAGTGATTGAAATATTGATAAGGAATGTGTAAGATAGTGGGGCTAAACCGGGCGGATAGTCCCACTGATTGTGAAATCTAGAACTGAGCCGAGCAAATAGTTCCAGTAGTGGTCACATGAGAAAAAGATGAATTGTAAAATGGGAAAGCTAAGACGGGTGTATAGCTACCCAATAAATGAAATGTAAGAATGTGAGAATGTGAGGACTGGGACTAAGCCGGGCGGATAGTCTCAGTATATGTCCACTTGTGAGAAATGCACATATGAGGTGGTTCCGGCTAGAAACCAAACTATTATGTGTTATGAATGAATGAGTTTTGGTTGTATGTAATGAGATGTGATGATTAATGCATATTGTTGTTATATGTATACATTGGTATACCTTGAGTATATGATTTGTGTATTATATGGATATGTGCTACATAAATTCTTGAAGTGGTGTGTATGTATTGATATAAGGTAATAGTTGTTATTTGAACTTAATCCATTAAATCCTTGTTATATGTTTGACTTAATTAGTTCTTGAGGAGATGTGTATGTATGGTTATATTGGTAATTACTTATTGAGTTGCAAGCTCACCCCTTTTACAACTATTTTTTAGGAAATAGTTAATCCGAGCTTGAGGCTTGTATAGTCATGATTTTCGAAGGCTCGAGGTGTGCTTGGTGAACCATCCTCCATCCATTCATTGTCATGCACCATATGTATTTTGCAATGATATTGTGAATATTTTGGATATATGTAATGGTTATGTTAGAGGTGCACTATGTATATGCATATGAGTTTTGGATTATGGAGTTCTTGTACATAGTTGTGTATATGTCAAACTTTTGTATGGTATTTGATTGTGTATTTATGAAATATATATTGTAGTATATTGTTTAAGAAGAATGTGTGTAGATGCAATGTGTGTGTGGGTATTTTAAGCAGGTTTTGGGTCAGAGCAGGTAGGGCTACCCACCAGTGACTGCCGAGTGCCAGTGGACCTGGCTGCCTCTAGCCATTGGCAAGCGCGAGTGATAGGCGACCGCAGTCCTCTGGCGCAGCCCAACCTTATAAGAAAAATAAAAAGAATGTTTGTATTGTTTTTCCTTATTGTTTTACTAGTATGTATATGTGTATTATATGTTAAGTTAATAATGTGCATGACATATATATATACTCATAATATAATTGAGTATATTTCTATTTGGACACGTGATTGGGATTATTGAGGCCACGTGTTTTGGATCTCATATTATATTTATAGGAGATTAAATATACATGACCATATCGAGTGAAGTCATTTAAGAAAGTAATAAAATATGAAGCTCCGTGCTTTACTTTGACACTCATTGGTCCACATATATCGGAATTTATTAGTTGTAAAAGAAATTTAGCTCTTGTGCCATTTCCAAATGGGTTTTTAGTAGATTTTCCTTACAAACAAAATTCATAAGTGGGCAATTCAATTTTTATATTTGATCCTAATAGACCATCACAGGTAAGTCTATTCATTTATCTTGCCCAATATGCCTTAATATAGCATGCCATAATTGTGCATCCACATTATCATTACTAGATTCTGTTAATAAGGAAAAACAAATACCATGCTATTATAATAATTTGTGTTCAATACCATAAAACTATCCATAATATATCCATAATTGTAATAAACAGTACCATGAGTAATTTTAACATATTCACCAAGAAAATATAAACCATATTCTAACTTCAAAGAAGCAACCGCATAGACCAAATTTTGTCAATATTAGGAGCATAAAGAATATCATATAGGTGCAGGATTTGACCTTCTTGCAAATCTAATTTACATATGCCAGTTCCTTTAACTTCAGCTCTCACATTATTGCCTACATAGATCCATTTAGTTTCATTTGAAATTTAATGAAATTTTATAAATTTATTTATATCTCTAGCTACATGGTCTATGGCTCTTGAGTCTATAATCCACATAGGATGAGTTTCAGTAAGCAATACAACACTAGAAATAAAAATTTCAGAAATATTGTTTCTTTTGAAAGATGTAAGATAAGATGATACCTTTTTAGACTCAGTACATTCACGAACAAAATGACTTAACTTACCATAATTATAACAAGTCACTTTAGTCTTATCCTTTCATTCACCATGCTTTCCTATTTTGTATTTAAATTATTTGTTTCCTTTTTTTTTCATCCACGTCTGATTCACTCACTTTGCCTTTGCTTTTTCAATTATTGTTGAACCTTTTGCGATTAAAATTTGAAGCTTTCTTGGAACTTGATAAAGCTATATATGCATGAGCATTTGGCTTAGTGGCCTCGAGGCATTCATCTTCTAATTCCAAGTGGCACGCAGAATCAACATAGGTCTTAATATTTTTATCATGAGTCATATTTACCTTCATATGTTCCTAACTATTAGGGGGAGACTAGATAACAGCTTGAACTTGTTGTTCATTAGTGAGGTTTTGCCTAGCTACTTTGAGTTCCATGATCATATTTGACATATTTTTTAAGTGTTATTTCATTGACTTATTAGAGATCTTCTTGTAAGTGTCAAACTTAATGGTCAGCTGCCTTAGTTTAGAGATAGTTGTTCCTCCAAACTTCTCCATCAAAGCGACCTACATTGCATTTGCAATTGAATACTGTTGGTACTCGTATATTAAATTACCATTAATGAAACTTATAAGAGTTCCTCTAGCAGTGGAATCCTTATTTTGTAAGGCATTAAAAGTAGCCATATTGCGCCTATGTTGTGCACTATTCACATTTTTCTTACCAGCTTTGGGTTCCTCCATTACATTATTTATAGCCTCCAAAGTTTCTTACTCCTCAATGACATATTGTATTTTCAAGAGCCATATGGTGTAATTATCACTATTCAATTTCTCATCATTATTTAGTTCAACTACAATATTCTTAAATGCCATAGTTAGTTATAAACTATAAAAGATATTACAAATATAATTACTTATACATATCACTGACCTTGCCTTTGCCTTTTCAATTATTATTCAACCTCTTGCGTTTACAATTTGAAGCCTTCTTGGAACTTGATTAAGCCATATATGTATGAGCATTTGGCTTAATGGGCTCAAGGCATTCATCTTCCAATTCTAAGTGGCATTCAATATCAACAAAAGTCTTAATATTTTCATGGTGAGTCATATTCACCTTCATATGTCCCTAACTGTCAGAGGGAGTGTCACACACCACCTAACCCAGTACGAAGTGCACTAAACTAATCATCCTAACTATTAAGCTCATTATATAAATCAAATTTTAATATATGAAATAAAACTAGTTGATCAAATGTGAAACTACTCATACTAATTAAATTACAATTTATTACTTACATTAAAATAATATGTTACTACAAAAAAATAATAATAGACTATAATTGTTGGCCAACCGTGGATTGAACTTTAAGTCCAACCTCACAAGACTTCTAGCATCTGTTAACTGAAAATTTTATTAAAAGAAAAATAGTGAGTACAAAGATACTCAGTAAGTAGACAAGCAAGTAGAAAATAATTATATAAAATCCTTTGTGAATATCATAATAAGCTTTTATAATAAATAACACTAAATTTGTTTCACAACTCTAAAACGCAAGTAGGAACATTTAATTTAGCATCTAACATTACAAATCTTTATTTCCTTATAAATAAAAAATCCACCTCAAGAATTTATCAATCTAACTAAAACTACAGAATTTATCAACACAAGTTATCCTAACCATTATTCATACTAACACCCAACTAACATTACAAACATAACAAAATCATCACTTATCAATTATTTCCAAAATTATTAAACATAAGTAGAATCAACTTTTATAAGGTATAAAAGTAATTTTCAAAAGGCTTGTTATCTACTTACCAAAATAGCTTATAAACACACAACCTTCTTTACCAAATTTCTAGTTAGCACCAACACCTTCTTTGCCTTTTTCAACTCCTAACACACGTAAATATGATCTATAAATCATCAATATAACAATCCCATTTACTATTCTAATAATACAGCCCCTAAATCATATGGAAAAAGGGTAAACCAACTCAACTTTACAAATCAAGTTTATTTATCCTAAAAGGGTTGTTTCTAGCTGTAATTTTGAAAAATTATTGCAACTTATAAACAATGAATTATAAGCTCAAATTTTTATCAGACTTATATCTACATGTTAACTACATACTATAAAAATTTCATTAAATTTAGACAATAATAGAAAACGTTATGGATGACTAAATCTAATTAGGTCAATTACTCTGTTAGCATGAGCAATAAAGAGTATGGCTTTAATTCACTATCATAGACACAAAATCAGCCCTTGCTCAAAACTAAAACATTGTAGAAGACGCTTCCAATTTTTATTAAAATCAAATCACTCCTAATTTAGAATTTTTTTTAGCTCAAGTTATGATCAAAATACTAAAAATAAATTTCATAGGAAATAGGCACAAATTCTGCAACTATAAAACTTAACTAAAAAGCATCAATACACCCAAATAACTTACCAAGAACTGGATTTAAATCAAGAAGACTACTGATTACAGCCTAAATAAGATCTTTCTTCAAGAAAATTCAACCTCTCTCAATCCTCTCGCTCAATCTTTCTAAGGATAAGTTAATTAATTAATTTTTTTTTCATATAAGTCAATATTTCTTATCTCTTCCCTTTAAGCTTAAGAATATCCAAGTATATACACAAAAATTCCACGATGAAGAGAGACTTCTAATAATAATTAAAATATATTTAATCATAAAATATCCATTTAACTCCTTAATAAAAAGGTTAAGTTACCTATAAATCCTCAAGCTTCCAATTCTTCCATTTAAACCATTCAATCTTTTCAATTGAGTCCATACCTTTCCTTGAAACTTGGGTCCTTAACTTTACTTCAATTTGACATCATATTATTTATTCCCACTAAATTTTACTCAATTTGAGTGTCATAAACATTTAAAAATTCTAACTCCTTAATCAAGTACCAACCTCGATTTGATTCTAAACTCTAGCTTATCTATATATAGAATATCCAACTTATGCTCGAGGATATGGGTGCTACAGGAAGATTGGATAACTGCTTGAACTTCCTATGCATCAGTAAGGTTATGCCTAGCTAGTTTGAGTTCCATAATTATATTTAAAATATTACTTAAGTGTTATTTCATAGACTTATTTGAGATCTTTTTATAAGTGTCAAACTTAATGGTCAGCTACCTTAGTTTAGAGATAGTTGTTCCTCCAAACTTCTCCCTCAAAATGACCCACATTGCATTTGTAGTTGAATACTGTTGGTACTCATATATCAAATCATCATTAATGAAACTTATGAGAATTCCTCTAGTAGTGAAATCTTTCTTCTTCAAGGCATTAAAAGCAACCATATTGCGCCTATATTCTATGTTGTTCACATTTTTCTTACCAGCTTTGGGTTCTTCAATTACATTATTGATAGCCTCTAAAGTTTCTTGCTCCTCAATGACATATTGTATTTTCAGGTGCCATATGGTGTAATCATCACCATTCAATTTTTCATCATTATTTAGTTCAACTATGATATTCTTGGATGCCATAGTTAGTTATAAACTACAAGAGATATTACAAATGCAATTACTTGTACATATCATTGAGTCATAAATTTAAAATTAAATTATTAAATATTTGCATATGAATTAAATGAGAAAGTTCACTACATTTCCAATCATCATTTAATTTCAAATGTCAAAATTTTATAATTTAATTTAAATTGTGCTAATAATAATTCTAAATGAGAATTGTCATAAATTCTACCAATTATAAAATGTCCATATTATGAAGTAACAATATAATAATTCTTACAATTATATATATAACATATTTCATTACATAGTACAAGAACCATGAAATATGATTTCATAAATTTCAAATAGTAACATAAAATAATTTACACAATTTTATTACAACTAGTTATATTTATTTCTCCTTAGAATAAAGTTTTCAAAGTTTTTCTTATCCATAATATTTAGGACCATTTTGTTCAACCAAGGAAAACTAAAGCTATGCCCTTTTAAAGCTTTAAGGTTTGGTCTAATATCAAGTTTAGAGGTCTTGTTTAAATTCTTCCAAATATTTTCCTTCAAGAATAAGTAAACTAATATCTCACAAGACAAAGTCTTTTTATTTAACATATGACAAAAATTATCATTTGGAAGCCCAAAATCCTTATCATCTTCTTTCAATCTACAATTTATAAGGTTTTATTGATAATCCTGAAGCAAAGTATACAAAAAAGAATGATACTTATAATTATCATTTAATACTTTACCCTTATAAGTTATTTCTTGAAGCATGTAGTTGATAATTTTGATATGTTCAATCAATGTATGCTCAGCCTTCATTTTATATACAGCGAGATTTACTATCAATTGTCTAAGTTTTTCTTTTTGTTCTACCGTTCTACATACTATAGAAGTACTAATTGTACGAGTCTAATAAGGATGAGGTCTAGTTCATCTAAACTCTCCATAGTTATTAAGTTGCTGCATTCTCTTCATGCACGATGTGTTTTTTAAATACATTAAGGAAAGAACAAAAAAAGAAATATTAGATAGTTAATAAATCTGAAGCTAATACATATAAAATAAAAATATATAGGTCCAAATATGAACTCAAGACACAATCACATATCAAATATCGTACTTAATTTTAGAAAATTTTCAAGACTACAATCATAATTTTCTGATAACTATATAATTTATTATGAATTTTTAAAAATTCAATCAAAATTGGATTTTAATTATTAAAATGAATAAAAATTAATGTTCATAATTATAAAAAATTAATTTTCTTTCACCGGATCTCATCTCTTTCAATTACATCTAGAAAATTATTACTATTTTTCTAGAATTTTTCTAAATTAAAATAATTTTATTTTGAATTTCCTTTTTTTTAAAAAAGAAATAAAAAAATAAATAATTTTAATATTAAAAAATTATTTTAATATTTGAAAAAATTCTAAAAAATTTTTAGAGCCCAGTGGTGGTAGCGGCACTGAAAATGGCAACCTGGAGAGCCTCCACGTGCCGCCATTACGTGTGGAGCTATCAAGCCTTGTTTGGCTAGCTGCAAAACAGTAGCCAATCCTTCCCCACTCTCAAGCGGCGGTGTGTGCAAGCCACGCATCTATGATTCTACCTATGAAATTTTTTCTATCCCTATTTATGATTGTTCAGAGTTCAATGGTGCAATCGAATTTCAATTCTAAGACTCGTAAATATGTGTTTGAATTTTAAAATCTTAATCTAAGAGTGCAAAAAACACTTAATCTTCAACCTTGGAAAATTATAAATCTGAGAATTCTAGAAAATGATCTTTTAAAGGACCAACTTTGATTAACCATAATTTTATGAATTCTTAACCAAATTTGACGTTCTTTATATCTATTTAAAGCTTGCATTATAAACTATAAATACATCTAAAAACCATGGCATAAAACACAATATACAAGTCAGAAAATTAGAATGAAATTGATGCCTTAATCATATTCATATACATAAAAATTCAACAATTTCAAGCTATAAAAATGAAATTAATTCACAATTAACATGGGAATCATCAATCATACTATGATACCAATATAATAATATGAAATTAAAATCATGATCAAGTTAGGATCACTTACCTCTTGATGATTTCACAAGCAGATTGTTTATTAATACTAAATAAAGTATTAATCACAATGAAAAAAATATTATAATTCACAACCCTATTTACTCTAGTGTTTTGTTTATTTTTTTGGGAGTGTTTTATAGAAACTTTATGTTCTATATCTTTTTCATACTTCTCCCTTTTTGTTTTTATGTACCTTTTATTATATTTTTCAGAAGCAGTTGTTCTTATAATTTTGGAGGCAACTACCCTTTGGCAATTGCACTCCCTTTTTTTTAAATCAAGTTGGATCAGGTCAACCTGTCATGGGCAACTAGAATTCAAAAACCAACAAATTATAGTATAGATTTATAGATATAATCTCTATATGAAATTGAGTAGTTGAATCGTAGTTATATTATGATTTAACAAGTTAGAAAGTTGAGAATTTAGTAAATTAAATCTAATTAAGTAAAAATTATTTAAAATAAATAAATACCTAATCAATAAGCAACTATAATATAGACTATATTAGTATTTGGTTTTCTCTTACCAATTTAATAGTAGTAGTAAATAAAATGTCAATTAATGATTATAAATTAATTGAAAGTTGGTTATTTTTTTACTACTTTTTTTTTTTTTTGAGAAAAGGGTATTTTTAATGCTTAAATCACTCTTGCGAATTAAGCGTGCATAATCTAAGGCATTGTCTAGTTTTATTGTTAATTCAAGTTCATTAATCTCTTTAATATCTAAATTTAGTTTTCAAATATCTAAGGGATTGTCTACTTTTATTTGTTAATTATAGTTCACGGTTCCTGTAGTCATGAGGGAAGACCGATTGCATTTAATCAATATGTGAAAGAATAAAAAAATTCACTTTTTACTCTGGATGGAGATTTTGCACTCCACCACTTTATTTCTGCACTCTATTATTAATGTTTTTAAGGTATGAATGACAAATATTCTTGACTTTAATATCTATTTTTAAGAGTTACTACTTAACTAGTCTCTCATTAGCGAAATATCCTTAACTTGAATACTCTAATAGGCATGATTCAAGTGTTGAAGAGGAAAAAAGCTACTCTCATAATAAGAAAAAAATACAATATATATGCGTAAAATGCAACATTTCTAAAAAGGCTATTGATAACCATGCTTCAATTCCATTAAAAAATAAAAAATTACACCAATTTATTCACATACAAAGATAATTAGAAATTAACAACACAAAATATAATCAAATAATTAAATAATATCAACATGCTTGAATTGAACCATTTTTAATATTTGACGGTAACTGAGTCAACCTCCTACTACCAATGCTTTCTCTTAAAATTAAAAAATAACGATACACCTCAACATCACTAATACCTACAATCAACCTCCACTTCACCCAAAATTTAACATATATATACTGATACAATTCAAACATAATGAATAAAACTTACCAGTAGTTATTTTAGAGACCTATTTACAACTTAAAAAATAAAAACATTAAAAAGGAATTTCTAGTTCATGAAAATTAACTGATGCTGCTTTACTTTGATTTGCTTACTTACTCCTTTTTTTGTGTTGAAACTCTTCTAAATTGCTTCTAATTCTAGTATCAGAAACTAAAAAAATTAAGAATAAATTTTTTAAAATAAATTATTGAAAAATTGAACAACAACAGAAGGAAATAATAGTTTACTTGAAATTCAAATAATTGAAGGATTTTAAGGCATATATTTGAGAAAAACAGAGAGCTTATAAATAAATTATATGATAACACCTTGAATAAATCAAACCTAGAAGAGAATTACACACATATTAAAAACAAACCTCTCAATTTGTTGTTGTTACAACATTCCAAATATCTTACACCAAGAAAGAAACACACAAAAAAAAAAAAAGAAGACTTTTAGAAAAAACTTATAATTATACTCTTAGCATACATTCTATTATCCATATATAAAATTTGCAGAGTTTGCACTAACCTGTACAATATTAAGCATAAGAAACACACGGTTCTTTCTTGTAATTAGCGACATAATGCTTAACTTATAGTTGCTCAAGTTGCTGCTCAACTACAGCTAGTGATAGGGCTAATCGAAAGTTTTGAGATTAATTGAAAGATTTTAAGGTTAATAAAAAACTCACTAAAACAATAATGTAAACAAGAAGGAAAATAAAGAATGGACACTTTGATTTATAGATGTTCAGATTAGCAAAATTCTACTCATCCACCTAATTTCTCTCCAAGTTAGGATTTTCAATCTACCTACCCTAATTTATTAATAAGATTGATTACAACTAGTAGTTTTTCTAGGCTTAACTTAAACTTATACAATAATTGAGTTTTTCTTGACTTAATTTAAACTACAAACCAATACTCAAGTGTTTTAAATGGCTAACACTTAATCAAACCACTAAAGTTAATCCTCACTTCTTTTTATCTTAACCCAAGAAAGTGGTGAAGTAAAATCCTAACTCTAACATAAAATCCCACTCTCAAAAGAGTTAATGAGTGTGTTTTAAGATTATAAAGAGCGAGAGAGTAATGAATACTTAAGCAATTAATTCTCACAACAAACTTTCTAACCTTTTAAATGTGTATTCAAGAGGTATTTTTACTTAGAGAAATAAAATATAGCTATTGAAAGACCAGAATTCGTGCTTCTCTTCTCCTCCTTTTTCATTAAATATATTCTTCAGCTTTTGCAGAAAACTACATGTATAATCACAGTTGTAAGGATGTAGATCATAATCGTAAGCCTTGAATTTATGACTGTTAGAGCTCTAATATAGCCATCGAGGAGAAGACATATCAATCGTGATGTATGGCCATGATTGTGATGATGGCTCATAAAGAGTGTTGAACTAGTGATCACAATCGTAAGCCTTGTCATCATAGTTGTGAGATTTGAATTACTAAATGGCCTTGCTTATGACCATTGATTACGGTCATGAGCATGGATCATGAGGAGTACTTTAAAAAAGCTCATGATCCACCCTTGTACAATCATAGTCGTGACTCCTACCCGTGAGGAATACCATCTTGAATATCATAAGCTAACTTGCATGCTCATGGTCATGACAATTGCTTATGAGGGCTTTTGTGAACTTGATCATAATCAGGACTTGCATAATCATGATCGAAACTTTTGAGTACCTTTTCTTTTAATCCTTTTTTATGTTCCTATATTCTTTATCATACCTTATTTGAACTTTAATGAGTGAAATCAAATGCTTAACTTATAAAATCACTCAAGAAGACACATTAACACTTTAAAATTAATTTATTAAAGTCAAAATAATGGTAATTATTAATTGATCATGCAAATGGTAAACATAAGAGTAAGGGTGATTATCAATTGATTATGCAAACTGTTCTTTTGATTGGGATTTTATAGGTAATAAAGATGAAAACAATGTCAATATATTAGCTTTTTAATTAAAATATATGGACCTTCACTTTGTGTTGATAGATTCTTATTTCTTGAGGTCACTAGCCCTGATTTTTTTAGGTTTTTATACCGATCAACAATTTCCAATTAAAGTATGCAAATTTCCTTTTATTTCGCCTCTTCAATTTTTTTTGAAATGGTTTCTTTTAGTCTATTCAGGTTTAGGATTTCATAATTGAACATTTTATTTTATAGGTCAATTTACTTATATTTGCAAGAATTGTTTTCTCTTTAACATTGTGAATATAAAAGATATGGATCAATGACGGTATTTTGAAGGCTAAAAAAACTTGATGATTAGGAAAATGTTTGATAAATTTCTGAGTTTGGATGAATTGCATCATTATTCTTCAGTTTTAATCTTTAAATTCTACTGCCTCACTTGCTCTGATAGTTTCTCTTTAGTTAGAGTCTCTAATAGGACAGTTTTTGTCTCAAAATCTTGATGAAAAGAGCAGTTTCTTTGGATATTGATATATCAAAATTTTTTAAAAAAAATTTAATTGAAATTAGCTAGTGAGGTGAATTCAAATTTTTACCTGAATTGAAAAAAATGACAAGAAAAAAGAAGAAGAAAAGACAGTGAACGAGGAGAGCGTGATTTATATTTAAAAAAGAGTGTGAAAAAAGGATTACAATCTTCCATATTATTTTCATTTGAGAAAACAAAATGAAAAGAGAGAAAAGATTTCTAAGAAGAGTGTTTTTAATACTATAAAAAATAATAATATTTAATAATGAGAGTGTCTTTAGGTTTTCAAGAGAACTGAAAAAATGAAGATTTCAAAAAAAGAATAAAGATGCTATTGAATGGGAGAGGATGCATGGATTGATAATGGGAGACTTACACTATACATGGATTGAATAGAATAGAAGGAGAAGGGAAGAGAATATAAAGGGAATCAAATATATATGTTATTTGGATAGTAGAAGGAAATTGAAGGGGAAGAGAATTGAAGTAGAATTATTTCCCTTTATTCCCCTTATAAGAGGGGAAATTGATTACACCCAAAATTGGGGTGTAAAAAATTTCAACTCCAAAACACATTATAATTTTAAATTATATATCATTTTTAAATATTTCTCCTTATTTTACATTCTTTTCCCCTTATTAAGTTACCAAACACTACTAGAATGCAATGATTTACTGACGAAAATTAGCGACGGACAGTTTTCCGTCGCTAATTCCCGACGGATACTGATTACCGACGGATGTAAATCCGTCATCAAATTTAGCGATGGATTGAACATCCGTATCTAATTTTAGCGACGGATGTTACATCCGTCGCTAAAATTAGCGACGGAAGTGAAATCCGTCGCTAATTAGCGATGAATTTTTATATCCGTCATTAATTAGCGACGGATATAAAAATTCGTCGCTAATTTGTTAACATTATTAAAAAAAATTATTAATTTTTGGTATTATATGAATAATTCTATTAATTTTATTAATCACCATAGTACTAAATTTCAATATTAAATAATATAGTTCTAATTTTCTATTAATACA
>CATIWO010216457.1:0-11743 GCA_949673435.1 Macaranga tanarius
TCCACTTGGAGGTGGAAGTCCATTGTGAAGTCTAGACTCTCTAGCTCTTCCATAAGTCTAATCATGGAGTTCACATGGGCTCCAACATCCTCTCCCTCTCTCATCTTAGCATGGAAAAACCACTTAGATATCTTATAACTAGCGGTCCTACTATGGTCACCAAACAACTCTTATAGGTGTAGTAGGATTTCCCTTGCACTTGTGTACTTCTCATATTGCCGATGGATTTTGGTCATCATGAAAGCCCACTGCAACGTGCTTGAATATCATCATCCTTCCATTTAGCAAGAATTTCATGCTCCTCTTGTGAAGAATTTTCAGGAAGGGATATTGGTAGGCTTTTGCTCTATCACATAGAGTATTTTTTTGGAAGCTAAAAGAACTTTTAGGTTCCTTAGCCAATCAATGAAGTTAGGGCCCGTGAGCCTATTATTGTCGAGTATGATTGATAGTGGGTTTGAAGGTCTTATGTTATCAATTTCTGTAAAAGGTAACAAGATTGATTAGTTATAGTCATTGTAATCACCATAAGATTTGGTCTTTAATCATAATAGGCTCTTAGCGAATCCTACACTTTCAAGTAGGAAATGGAAATCCCTTGTTGGATAGATTTCTAGTGAGTAATGGAGTTCTTAATGGGCCACTAATATCCCTCAGGTACATATTGCCATTCTTGGAATATTAGTTCTCATTAAGTGGAAAACTCTTGTCCATCACATCTCATGTGAGGTTCCATTAATTTGGCTCCTAATATTATGGGCCTCAGGTACGCATTGCCATTCTTAGCGTTTGGCATTAGTTAGGTCCATACCATTGGATCAGTGAAGTGTATGGATTTGAACACTATAAACCTCAGGTATGCCTATTTGCTATTCTTGGCCCATAGTGTATCCATACACCCACAACATCTCATGCTTCACAATAACACTATATGAATCTCTTAGGCCTTATGTACACTCTTATGTGTCCATAACCAATGTACATAAGCCCAAAACTATGCAAGTTATTACTCCAATGGAGAGCCTAGACTTAAATTTAATTGGAAGATTTTTGGGTCAATTTAAATTAAGGTCTCACTTTGCACATTAACCATTTTACAACATACATATCTTATACATACATTGCATGCAAACATACATTCATCTATATACATATCACATACATACATAGCATGCTTCAATCATGCATATCACATATATACATTGAACATGCAAGATGAATGCATAAATAAGGAGTGATCATGGGCCTTTCCTATTCTTATTCTAACACTTAGAATATTACAAGTGTGCCTAGCCCAAGAAAAGCCTTCATTCCATGAGCCTCCTTAGCCACCATCATCATGGGCTTTGCCTCCAAGCCTTAAAGGTTGAATGGGCCTCCAATTGAACTCTTCAATGTTACATTCAATCCTTGGCATACCAAGGCAAAGAATTTACATATTAATCCTATGAAACTAACATTTAATTACATATCCATAATAATAAAATTAATTATTATTACAAATTAAAGATGTAAACTAAGTCCATGATCAATCCTTGCATGAATGACAAGCATACATATGTATAATGTTATCCAAGATGCATCTAGTGTGTTTTATTCACAAAACAGGGCCTTTTTAAACATTTTTTAAAAATTGGGCAGCCCTGCACATGGCTTGGCACACAACCATGTCCTAAGCTGTGTGCCCCTATTGTGTTTTGGGCAGATTGGCACACGACTTGCATCATGGCGTGTGCCAAGCCGTGTGCACTCTGCACTTCACTAAAAATATGTTATTTCAAGTTGTAACACTTGCAACAAAGGCCACAACACTTACAACCATTCAAATACTCAATCATAACACTTGTAATTCATATTTTTAGCTTGCAAAACAACACACAAATGAACTAAATGATCACAACACTTGCAATCATCAATATGCTTAATCACCATATTCATAACTTTTGCAAATATCAATATGTATAATCATAACACTTGCAATTATTAACATTTTTAGCATGTTATCATGTGATAGATGGCTTTAATACCACTTGAAAGGAAAGTGTGATAGTGTAATAATAAAAAATGTGGAATTTAAAAAATTTGATTGCATGCAACATTTGCATCAAACATAAAACACTTCCATGCCCATAGATCATATCACATGCACTCTTACATAGCTAAACATGCATCAAGGATAATATTTAATCAATAATCAACCAAGTTATGCATACATAACACAAGACCTAGCAACTAAGGGTTTAGTAACACTTACACCTAGCTAGTAGCATGCTTGACAAGCTTTTGTTGAGGTTGATTTACAAGCTCCTAGCTCCCCAAATGTGAAGCCTCTAGCTTAATACACATGGATTGCACAATGAAGACCTCCAAAGGATGGTGAAGCTCTATGGACAAGCCTCACCTCTTTAACCCAAGGTGCTTGCAAGAACCCCTATAATGTTTGGATGTATGGAACTAGGAAGCAACCTCCAATGGATGATGGACTAGAAGTAGTACAACTCTTATACACCAATGGCTCTTAGTAGAAAGCACACAACACTTGTGTATGTTTGAATTCTCTATACTTGAAGAAGAAGAAGGAAAAAGACACTCTCTTGCCTTTTCTCTCTTTTGTTTAAATATTAAATTGCTCTCAAATGTGCAAATGGAGTTGTGTATTGGTTGTCTCTACCAAACCCACTAATTATAAATATAAAAATAATATGATAATAGTTATGACTTGAGTGTCTCACACTCAAGTCACATGCATTAGGAGTTAGAATGTTGTCTCTACACTCTCCACTAACTTAAACAAAACTAATATAATAATAATAATAATAACAACTTGAGTGTCTCACACTCAAGTCACATGTAATGCTATAGCTTGAGTGTCTTACACTCAAGCTATATGCATTTGATAGATTAAGTATCTCATACTCTATTTATATGCATGGCATGGCTTTACAAGTGAGTGGCTGGTGTTTGGTTACATGGATAACCTTAGCCTTGATATTCATTAACACTTAATGGATATGGGCTAAGGTTATATGCACATGGGCTTCTCTACACTTAGAGAAGGCCCACTCCATACCATTAGTTAATTCATGGGCTAAGGTAAACTCTTTAAATAAATCCCATGCATAAGTCCATCATTATCAATGTACTAGGTCCATCTCATGGCCTATATGGAAATCCATTAGTTAATTCATGGGCTAATTTAAACTCCTTAAATGAAGCCTATGCATAAGTCCATCATTATCAACAAACTAGGTCCATCTCATGGCCCATATAAAAATCCATTAGGAGGCAAATATTAATCTATTCCTTGAACTTAATATCACATATTAAATCAAGTCTAAATTAATATTTATTTAATTACTATTAAGTCCCAATCTTTGAATTTAGATTTCGGGATATGCTAGATCCCCGCATACGCCCAAATCCAATTCAATTAATTTAATTGATTAATTAAACTCTTTAATTAATAATCAAATTAATATTAGTCTTTACAAGTGCAACCTTTATATGTATGACTTACTAGGTTCAAGTCTAAATGGCAATGGTAAGTAATATTAACACTTAATATCATGGAAATGCCTTTCCATACTAAATGTAAAAATCCCAATTAATCACATTTAGTTCCTATAAGTCGTGAGTGACCCCTAATATAGATGTCACGACTACCCAAATAGAAATGAATGCTTTATGTAGATCCATAAGAACCATAAAATATAATTACTGTGTACTAAATGTTCCTTTATTACAAGATCCTGATGTTGGCTAGAGTCACAGTTTAGTCAAACTTTAAATGCCTTAATTATATGACCTCATCTTAAGTTCAATTCTCGATAAAATATGACTATTACTAGAAACTCTTTTCTAGCACCGAAACTCTTTTCGGGTAAGTCGAGCTTGACCTGGCTAGGTACTTATTCATCAAGAATAACTTAGATAGCATAGGACTTTGTCCCAGTTCACTCCAGGTAATGAATTATGTCTTGGAAAATCACTCATCCTTACATATAACCAACTAGAGCCACCACACGCCATATACTCACAGGTGGCTAGCACAGGTATGTAAGCGGTAACAAACTCTAACCAACCATATGTGGATGACTGTGTTGCCTCAGGTCAAAGGACCATATGTACCATTATGTCCAAAATTGTGATTGTTGACTTTTATGAATATCCATGCAATCATAAATCTTACATCACAGTTTGATCCACTTATCACATGAGTATCCACTTGTCTATTCTGATATCTCATATCAAGTAGTATGAGACTCACTACCTCCCACTGTCGATATCACATACCGATCAAGAAAAATAGATGGAGGTGATAGTTTATGGATTAATACTACCATATATTAATCCAACGACTATGAACATTTATAGTACATGTACTAAATAAGTTTGTCACTCATATTATCAACTCTTGATAATAAACTTATCTAACATTATACTAATGGTAAATATTCAAATAAACAAACACTTTAATCCAAATGAATATTTTATTGCCATAGGGATAAATATACAATATCTACATATAATAATGGCCTTAGGGCACATCTATACTAACACCCACCAATATTGTGAGCTTTTTATTTGCTCCTTCTTTCTATGATGAGATTTAATGCCACATGTGTCAATTTTAATTGGGTGATATGATTAATAATTGAAAGATTCATTGGATGAGTTAGGAAAGAATGTGTAATCCAAAGGTGGAGGGAGGAATAGGTTTTTGATATTTATAGGATTTTAATTTAGCACTTTTAGCATAATAGATTTGGAGATTGCTAATCAGCCCATATTCTTTATGTGCACAAGTCCTTAAAGCCAAATATTTTTCTTATTTCTCTATATAAAATCTTCAGTGGGTTTAATCTAAGCTATGTATGGTGAAGTCTAGGTAAATCAATTCCTATTTTGACTAACAGAATTGAATGGTGAGTAGGAGATGGAATTTCAATTGAAATTTAGTTAATAAATGGATTGCAAGTGTCAATTAAATGCAGACTCTTATTAAGCATATTCTTCACTGGAGCTCTATTGTTAGTTGTTTAATTGATATCAAAACTAAATAATGGAGACTCAATCTTATTCAGGAAGTGTTCTTGCCTTTTGCAATAGAAGCAATTAGTTGTATACTTATTATCTTTATATTACCAAAAGATAGACTATTTTTGCTCTTTGCTAAATCTGGTACTTATTTGGTCAAGTTTGGTTATCATACAACTCAGTTGCTTTATTAGAGGGAGCTTCAAATTGCTTCAGGTTCAATTAATTCAGACTACATATCAAAAATAATTTAGTAGCTTCCAAATCCACCTCGAGTTTGTATCTTTTTATGGTGAATTGTTCAGGGTTTACTACCATATGCTAATAATTTGATTCATTATGGTTATCAGGTTTATGGTAGCTATCAAATATGTGGTATGACTAGGGAGTCAAGATTGTATTATTTTAAAGATTGCTCTTGGATAATATTAGTTTGGTTATCAAGTATTCTTATTTAGAAAGTATATGCTTTTCTTTAGACCACTTTACATGACTAAATTTAGGATTTTTTCTCATCTTGATCAGGACTCGGTGGCTTGTACTGCTTAACTATTATGGAATATTTAGTTTGAAAGAAATCATGTGGTTTATAGACAGAATCAAGATGATGCCTATATGATTAGTGTTAATATTATAATTCAGTTGTATGAGTTTCCATAGGCTAATTATTTTTCTATGACCCCTATTATTCAAGAGCCTTAATTCCAAAAGTACTAGTTGCCTTTAATAGCTATAGATTTTAAACTGAACATTAGCACAACTTTATTACAAGATCATTTATATACAGGCTATGGCGCACTGGTTTGAAACTTAGTTGGTGAAGTAATGCTTTGTGGGTTATCAAGTTATGTAGATTTTAGATGTCATGCTTAGTGAAGGTTTAGCACTTCAATTTGGTCTCATAATAGCGGCTGATGCAACCTTTACAAGTTTAATTATTGAGATTTATTGCCAACCTCTCTTTCTTCAGTTGTAGAATCAAGTTGTTGATCAATCTCATGTAGCTTTAAAAATTGATGATATTCAATATGTTTCTTCATATTTCTCTTCTATTTGCGTTATTTTTACTAAAAATGAGGGGAATAAAGTCACTCATTGCCTTGCTAAATGGGGACTTTCTTTAAAGAAGGACACTGTAACTATAGCAGATTATCCTCTATATGTGGCTTTTAATAAATCTATATTTTGGATATATTTTGAGTTATTATTTAATTTAATTTATTTATTATTGCATGATTAATTGATAAATATTACCTATAATATGATAAATTAGAGTTAAACTTAGTAAATATGCATTCATATAAGATTAGAACTTAGTTTGATGTGTTAAGGTAGGTTTAGAGTGCATTGTCCAAGAAGGTTTAGGACTAAATAATATGTAATCCATAATTATTTATGATTAGTTTTATATTTTATGTATTTTATTTGATTAATGTGAATTATATATACTTTTGATGTTATTTTCCATGTTTTATAAGGTTTAGATGATGATGCAACCAGGACTTAATAAAAATCAAGTTAAAGGAGGAAAGCATCCTGAGATCATGCACAGGCATGCACATGCCCATGCTAGCTTGGAGTTTGCATGTGGATTTTACATTTTGAGTTGCACACCCATCAACACAACCGTTAATATAGCCATGCTCGAGTAGTATAATTTAATAAGGATTCTACTTTTCAAGAACTAAATCATTCTGGATTTCTACCAAGCTAACTTTGCATTATATAAAGGAGCTTTGGGTCATGGAAAGAGCATCTAGATCATTAATCATTAATTCTTAGCATTTAAAACATTCAAAAACATTAAAGTATTCAAGTAATTTAGGTTTCTAGCATTCATTAAAAGATTGAGTTCATGGAGTTTGAGTATTAAAAGGGATTTAAAACAAGTTTAGGGGGGGTTGATATATTTTTCTTGTATTTTCTTCAGATGTTTGCAAAAACTATCATGAATTGTGTTCTTGTAATCATGAACGTGTATAACTAAATTCATTATGAATTAGGGTGATCTTAGTAGATATAGGATATGTTAGTGGGACTTGAAAGAATATAATTTAAGACCTTATAGAGAATATTTTCAAGGATTTTCCCAGTCCTTGCAAAGATGCAAGTTAATCCATTTTCCAAGAAGTTAGAACTAGAATGCAGATGCATTAGCTTACCTAGTGTTACTGTGAGAAGGTCCAACTAAAATGCCTATGAAACCTATAATTATGATGCAATTAAAATAACCATGCTATAAGCAAGAAATGGTTATAAAATTGAAAGTGGATGAAAATCCTTGGTATTATAACATTTAGAGGTACTTAAATGATAGAATGTATCCGGATGGTGCTAGCAAGAAGGATAAGGTAGTGCTTGGAAAATTGGCTATAGATTTCTTCTCACATCAAAGAGTCCTATACAAGAGAACCTCAGATGGAATGCAACTCAGACATTTGACTGAGAAAGAGGCAAAAAAGTGTTAGGAGAGGTACATAAAAGCTATGTGGATCACATATGAATGGAAGAGCATTGGCTAGAAAAATTATGAGATTGGGATTCTTCTGGATGACCATCGTTTAGGATTCTACTAGGTATGTGAGAAGGTGCCATAAATGTCAGATACATGGAGATGTTAGTTAGTTGCCACCAACAGAATTTCATATAATGTCATCTCTATGGCCTTTCGCAGCTTAGGGCCTGGATATTATTGGGGAAATTCATCCAGCAGCTTCAAACGAGCATAATTACATTATTGTGGTAGTAGACTACTTTACTAAATGGGGTTCAAGGTGAGTCATTCTCTAAGCTGAGGGCCAAGCAAGTCACCAAGTTCATCGAGAAGAATCTATTTTGCTAGTGTGGAATACTGTTAATACTCAACTTTCGACGGTTCCCCAATATGGTTCAGTGATGAAAGTTTTAATGAAAAATAGATAAGAATAATAGTTGAAGCCTCGGGAGCATGCTTAGACTATTTAAAAAGACTATTTTAGCCTGTAAAACTAGTAAAGTTTCCAACTTCATACTTGAAAGAAGTCCAAAAGACTTTAAGAGGGACCATGGGGCCCGAAAAATCATAAATGACTAACCTTTTAGCGAAAATAGGCTTGTGCCTTTAGATGGCGCATCCATGGGCATCGACCTTTAGCCAAAGGCGTGTGCCTTTAGTTTCCAAAGGCATGCGCCTTTGGAGGACTGCCTCTCTCTATATAAGCAGCCCTTTGGGTCATTTTAAAGGGACTTTTTTTAGCAAACCTGGGGAGACTCTGCTGCTCTGGAGACCCGAAACATATTTCTACCTAAACCCACTTCTTTTTTTCTTTTTTTTAAATTGATTTTGATTTCCATTGCACCAAACTCTACCTTCATCTTGGTCAAAGCACGGTTTAAAGGTATAAATTGCATGATATACGTCACTCTACATCACTTTTTTTGTATTTTTCTTATCTTTAGTGTAAAAAATTATTTTTATACATTTGTGTTGCATTTTTTATTTAAAATTTGCATATTGTATGTAAAGTTTATATTTTTGCATCATTTTTAACATTTTTAGCATTTTATGTAAAAATTGCATTTTTACATGTAAAGTTTGTATTTTTACATTAAAAATTATATTTTTGCATCATTTTAACATTTTTTGCATTTTATGTAAAAGTTACATTTTGACATATAAAGTTTGCATTTTTAAATTAAAAATTGTAATTTTTTTTTATCTTTTTTAGCATTCTTAGTATTTTTATGTAAAAGTTGTATTTTTTGTGCAAAGTTTGCATTTTTACATTGAAAATTATATTTTTACATCATTTTTATTATTTTTGACATTTTATTTGAAAATTGTATTTTTCATGTCGAGTTCCCATTTTTAGTGGAAAAATTGCATTATTAGGCCATTTCTTGTATTTTTGCTATCTTTATTTAGAAATTGTGTTTGTTTGTATCAATCTTGTATTTTTATTGCATTCTTATATAATTTTTATATGTCAAGGTATTACTTTTAGGCTAAGGCTTGTATTTGTACATCATTATTGGCATTTTCATAATTTTCCATGTAAAGATTATATTTTTCACATAAATATTGCATTTTATGATAAAGCTTGCATTTTTGAACATTTTCCTGCATTTATATTATCATTTTTTATTTGAAAACTATCTTTTTAATAAAAATCGCATTTTAGGTTAAAAATTACATCTTTATTTTATTTCTTATAGTTTTGTTATTTTCATACAAAAAAAAAATCACATCTTCTACATCAAAATCACATTTTTAGATTAAAAGTTGCATTTTTGTGCTATTTATTACATTCTCATGATTTTCATGTAAAAATCATATTTTAAAACCAAATTCTACATTTTTTATATTTTTATCATTTTCTACCAAAAATCATACTTCTCATGTGAAAAATCATTTTTTAGATTAAAGTTCATACTTTTATCCTCGTTCTTCACATTTTCATCGTTCTTTCAACATACAGTTTGTGGCTTGTTGTCATTTGTGGCATTTTCATTTATTTTGGTTCTTAAATTGCATTACACATTTAAAATTCATTTTTATTATAAAAATAATAGCGTCTTCATGACATCATTATCATAAAAACTACATTCTTAATTCATGGCATAAAAAGAATTCAGTTTCACCATAAAAACATCATTTTGGCATTAATGTGTGCATTTAGCTCATCTTCATTAAAAGTAATACCGCTTACATTTCACATTACCATAGTGTGTAGTTCATATGCCTATGCATACTTTTAGGTCATTTGCATTTTTTTATTTAATTATTTACTTGCTTGCTAAATTGAATTGTCATTTATTTATTCAATGTATGATTCAATGCGCTTTTTTAATTGATATTATTTGATTGACATTTTATGATGAATGTCGTGATGTAGATGAATGATTTGGCATAATTTTAGATCTAGGATTAGATTTAATTTTCTGCCATTTTCTTTCTTTCGGATTATATTTATTAGGATTGATCAAAATCTTATATCTTTAATCCTTTTTCTTATTATTTCTTATGTTGTGGTGAATGACTATGTTGTGTGTATTATGTACTTATTATAAATGTTGTGGATGCTTGCATTATACGTGCCATCATGAAACTGAAAACTTAGATGATGCAATAAGCATTTAGGTATTGTATAACAAGAAATAGTTAAGTAGAAATAACTTCCCGAACTCAGAATCTCTGACAAGGGGAACGAATTTTGAACAACATTAGGAATTTGTTTCCATTCCTGAGCAATCAGGTGGTGACTCCAATTATATGAGACTTCTGTAGGAATACCTAAAAAAGAATTCTCGATCCATCCTCTTGAAAGGCTATTTGGCCTAATCCGATATTGCAGTCACAAACCACCTGTAGTGCCCGACAAAAACCAGCTCGCTCATAAATACCTCATCATATAGTATTAGACAATGAAGTATAATTTCAAGCAAAAGTTAGAGAATTATTAAGGGATATATAAGGTGGAACACCACAAGTTATCACCCTACAGACCCAAGGCTAATGTTGTGGTTGAAGCGACAAACAAGAACATCAAAAAGATTCTTACTAAGATGACAAAGACCCATAAGGATTGGGTAGATTTATTACCATAAAATCTTTAGATATATCAAACAACAGTTAGAACCATAACAGGAGCTACACCTTACTCTTTGGTATATGGATCAAAATCGGTCTTACCAGTGAATGTGGAACTGAAGTCACTAAGGGTTGTAATGGAACCAGAGATACCAAAAGCAGAATGGGCTAGATAGAGGCATAAGCACTTGACTCGGATTAATATTGAGAGACGGAGAGCATTATGATGCATATGGAAATATAGACATGACATCAAATTCAAATCCTTTGAATTATAACGAAGGACCAATCATAAGATCACGAGCTAAGAGGATGAAAGATGCTTCTAAAGAACTTGTGCAAAAGAGTCTCGAGCCTATGGAACAAAAAGGAGATGATTTGGTGGAAACTAAGTTAATCAATTTGCTTAGTTATGATCAAGCTGATACATGCTCATGTGTGTTTTTACACGGCCATGTTGCTAGTTTGTGAAATGTCCCGAGACAAACACGGGTTGTTACACACCCGTGTTTAAGGTCGTGTTGGTATACATGCCCATGCTTATTTTTGAAGCATCATCCAGCATGATACACGGTCAGAAGACACACTCATGTAGAAAGCTGTATAGCAGTTTGGATTCTGAAGAGACATTGAAACATGCCTGTGTATAGATAAGCCCAGACCGTGTGCCAAGCCGTGTAAAGGACTGCTAATTTTCCATAGTGCACACATGCCCGTGTTGGAGTCAGACACACCCGTGTCTCGATGAAACTTAAGTCTAGTCTAATCAGGAGTCTCTTATATTTTGTTTTCTAATTAGGATTCTTGTTTATTCATGAGTTAATTTATATTCCTATAATGGAATTGATTTATTTCAGAGTTAGTTTAGGGCTAGGATTACAAGTCTATAAATACTTGTATCAACATTATTATTTTAATAAGTTGATTGATTTTATTCAAATTCATAATTGAATTTTCTTGAGTTCTTGCGAGAGCTATTTTCTGAATTTGCTTCAAACGTGTTGCAATTTAACCTTGATAATTAGAGATCCTAGTTGATAGATAACTAGTATTGCTAATTCCCTTTAGTTTATGCTAGATAGATCTTTAGGCAACGGTTCTAATAGATTATTACAAATCCTAGTTGTTAGATAACTA
>CATIWO010216468.1:0-11810 GCA_949673435.1 Macaranga tanarius
AGGCTTATTGCAGCCCTAAGAGACAACAATAGTCAATCATCGATGTCCAGCTGAATATCACCCTCAATTTGCACACCAAAGCGGTACAGCTCCTCAAAATTCCTGATGCCCATGTTCTTCAGCTTGTCAGCGATCGGTGGAATGCAAGCTTCTGCAACTATGAACAGCTGATCTGATTCCGCAGGTTTATGCCTCATCAAAGCCAACTTTCCTCTCCATCTATTCAGGAAACTTGTGAAGGATTCATCAGGCTCCTATCTTATATTCTGCAATTCCTTAAGGGAGACTTCAAACTGAGAATTCAGCCCATATTGCTTGACAAAGACCGAACAAAACTCCTTCTAATCTTGTTGAGCATGTGCATTTAGTGTATAGTACCACTTAACAATATCTCCTGTTAAAGATAATAGAAATTACTTAATAATTTGTACCTTGGTCAGACCGGTGGACTTCATGAAGGCGATATACTGTCGAAGGTGAAAGTGAGGATCATCTGTCCCATCATACTTCTTGATATCAGGAAATATATATTTTGGGGGCAGTGGTTCTTCTTTCACTAGATCCAGGTCGCTATATTCTATTGCATCATCTAACCCTTTATCTTTCATCAGGAGTTGCATCTGAGATCTTATCTTTGCCATTTTCTTAGCCCATTCCGGTTGTTCAGAATCCCCAGCAGGTGGTTGAACTTCTTGTTTAGGCAAATCAACCAGCACAGTTTCCATATCATGCTCTCTTTCTATGGGCCTCTCTCCAAACATCTCAACAATCACCTCTCTGCATATTTTTCGCACATTATCCCTGAATTCCTTCAGAATTTCTTGCCTAAGGGATTCTAGATCAAAATTGGAGGGTCCCGACATTCTGTTTTCCTTACAAGTGTGGTCTCAATTGACTAGGTGGATTTTTGATATTAGTAGACCGAATCTCCTTTGACTTACTTCCAAACAGAAGAGACTTTCGACTGCAAAAATATGAATTTTAAAATGAAAATGAGTGATGTGTATGCATGAAATGCAAATGATGATTTTTTTTGAAATTTGTTTTTTGAAATTTTTGAATTTTTTTTTTAAAAGCGTTTACAAAATAAATATATAAATAACAAACACACACAAGTCTCAATAACGAAGCCTTCCAATCTTATTCCTTCCACACACGTGTTCAAAGTGAGTCCCTTATCCTAGGATTTTTGGTCTAGGTTTTAATTATCATCAGGGGATAACAAAACCGACGTACATGCAAATCTCTCGAGACAAAACCAATAAGTAGTATATCTCTTCCATAAAATCTAAGTCCAACACAATGGGCCATGGTAAATTGACAAAAGCCCAATCTAACATGGTTCATCATTATTAGGCTTGGGCTTTATGAATGAGACTACTATATGGTAACAGAACACATGCATTTAGGAAAATCCTAAGAGTAGTTGTTAGGGCACTACATGGGCTGAGTCTCGGGTATAGTCAAAGGCTCCCACAGTCTGTTATATAATTTTTTCCGTCTCCCCACTCAAGGGTCCGAACGACGTACTTATTCGTACTACACTGTGAGTGACAATAATTATATACTCCACCACCCGGTTTGAATGAAACACAGGCAGTGAAGCAACAACTATTATCGGTTTTATAAGGACTGATGTGCACAGTATGTAAAGATGGTATAGTGAATGCAAATGCAGAAGAAATAATTAGAAAATTAAAAATAATAAAATACAAAACACTGAAATCAGTTTCTCTATCCCCAGTGGAGTCGCCACTGTAGGCGGCGGGGTTCAGCGCGCACCTGGCACTGTGCGGGCTTAGGGCCCATTAGGAGTACAATGTTGGGCCTTTTTAAAGGGATTTGGTTGGAGAATAGAGTCGCCACCCGGATAAAACCCGGGACACACTTTACAGCAACTGGATTCCATAGAGGAAGCCCAGCAACCGTCCTTAGAGATTGGGTCCGAAAACTGGGTATGGACTTTTAACGGCCCACCTGACCTTGCGATCGGTCTCCGTTTGTGTTTTATGTTTTATTATTTTTAATTATTTAATTATCCTTTAATTACATGCAAATGGCTATTTTGATTCAAACAATCGTCAAATTTTATAATTTAATCCAAGTTGATTAAATTAGTCAATTTTTATGCAATTTAATTGGTTTAAAGCATTCACACATCCATAAATGATATCAAAATAAACCATACAAAGAAAAGGAGGGAGGAGAAATGATTACAACCCTTGTACATAATCAAATAAACAAAATAGAATAAAATACAGAAATAGGGGAGGAGAAATGATTACAACCTTTTAATCAAATAACCAAATAAAATTAAATAACAAGAAAATAAACTTCAATATAATTAAATAAACAATGAAAATGAAGATAAATCAAATTATAACAAAATAATTAAAAAGAAAATAATTAAATAATTAAGCAACTAAATTAAACATATGTTGTCGAAGACATAACACGAGATTAAATCATTCGGGAAATACAATTTAAACGTAAAGAAAAGCAGATACATAAAAAAAAAATCAATCAAAGTTCTGGAACACAGAGGCGCACGCATCTGCGTTACATAGGCGTGCGTTTCTTCAAGAAGGGGCGCACGCCTCTACTAAACAGGCGCATGTTTCACTAACGATCATAAATTCAAAAAACATAGCTGTAGAGGCATGCGCCTCTACGTGCTGGGGCGTGCGCCTCATCGAACAGACGCACGCCCTCTAGGTTTTGGACAGAAGTAAAAATTCACATCGACAGATTCTTAAAACAGCATAAATCACGACTTAAACCAATAGCCAATATTCATAAATGAGCTAAATCATAACACTAACATTAAATCATGCACCATAGCAAATAAAATACCAGATCATCAAAGCAAAAAGCAGGCAAAAGAGAAAGAAAATAAACTTAAAAAGAAAGGACAAAAATTTTTACTGTGAAGCTTGTATTAGAAATTGTTTGACCCTCAGACAGGTTTCAGATTGCTACTTCTTGCCTCTGGATTGGATTCAGACCTTTCGTTGGTTTTTTTAATTTCCTTTTTTTCTTTTCTTTCTCTCGTTTTTCTTTTCTTCTTTTTCTCTGTCTTTCTTTTCTTTTTTTTTTTCCCGTCCCTGATTTTCTTTATGCTCTTTCTTTTCTTAATTTTTCCCCCAAGCCAAAGATCCCCCCTCCAGGCCCTCTTCTTCCTCCTTTATGGCCTCTCCTGCCCCTGCATTAACTCCCCACGTTTGGGAGTTAATGCAGCGTTACAGAACGTGGGGCATTCCACGTTCTGTAACTTAATTTTTTTTGCTACAGGTGTTACAGAGGCGTGCGCCTCTGCTAACAAGGGCGTGCGCCTTTACTTAAGGAGGCGTGCGCCTCTATGCTAAGAAAGCGTGCGCCTCATTGCCGGAATGTGGGCTTTTAATGGGCTCTGTCTAGTTCGGGCTGGTTTATGGGTTGGGCTGAGTATTTGGGCTTGTCATGTTTGTGGGTTCTCTCTCATAGGTGGGTTTGAATCCAATCCTTTGGCTTACTTACCAACCTTCATCATTGGGCTTTTTGCCTCGCGGGCGGGGCCGGACCATGTGTCCATACTATTTTTTTTACAATCACGTGTATGAATCAGTAATGTTTTTCTAAACTAGTGTCTCTAACAGGTTTTACAGATTAAAAGTACTTATATGTATTACTTTAAATAATAAATTAATATATATATTTTTATTTTTTTTAATTTGAAAAAAATTATTTTTTCTTTCACTAATATATATTAAATTTGAAAGAAAAATATAATGAATATTATAAAAATAAAATAAAATAAAAATTGAACCCTTATTGTTGAAAAATAAAAATAAAAATGAAAATAATTTTTCTTCAAATTTATTTCGAAGTGTGAATAGAAAAATTTAATGTAACTAAAATAAAATAAAATAAGATAAAAAGATTAATTATTATAATAAAATAAAAACAAAATAATTTTTTTCAACAAATAAAAAATTTAATTTAACTAAAATTATGAATTAAAAAATTAAATTCAACAACTATAATTCATAAAATAAAAAATAAATAGAAAATAATATTTAACTTTTCTAGTTCAGTTTAATAAATTAAAATATTTTCTTATTTTAATAATTGAAAATAATTACAATAAAAATAAAATATGATATAAAAAAGGTATTTAAGTCAATTTACTATTTAAAATAAGACACAAACCCTGTGACCTATAAAACCTACTAAATATATCATTTTAGAAATTTTTTTGCTAGTTCAAACACTTGATTATAAAAAAAAAATAGTAAAAATAAAAAATTCAGACACTATTTATGTATTTATTCTTTTTTTCTATAAAGGAAATATTTCAACAAGTCAAACTTAGGCAAAATTTTTTTCCTCATTTTCTCACTAACCAAACAATATTTCATAAAGTCCCCGCCTGATGTAGCTGGATGGCTACTTGAAGGGACAGTTTTGGTGGAGGGCAGGGTTCGAACCCCACACCCCCTGCCCTTTCACAAATCCCACTAGGGATTACGACAACTCTACTAAGTTCGAAAAAAAAAAAAAATAATATTTCATAAAAAAAAAAAGTCAAAGATGCATTTCCACCCTTAATGTTTATATAAGAAGCACATATGTCCCTTACATTTTTTGGACCATTTAAGCACAGATTCAAGTTTTTTCTACAATTTTAGTCCCTCAAATAATGTTTTAAACAAACAATGTTAACACCAATTGTACGATACTTATATGGATGTCAAAATTCAAACTTTTGGCATTAAATGGATCCATATCAAACTTTTTTATGCAATTTTTAAAAAAAGAATCTATTTCATCTCTCTTTCTCTGGCAAGTCCCATATCACATCAACCATCGCTATGCAAACACTATCACACCATAATCAGTTTACCATTACAAACTTTTATGCTAGTTAAATTAAGATGTTTGGGCAAAATCAGGTGGAGCTACCTTCTGAGCTTGCATGGTAACTATATACAAAAGCCAAAAATAAGAACAACAATTTGTCAAAAATCCTTATGAATTATCTCTACTACTCTTTATAACACCCAACAATGTCCTCTATAATTAACAGCAACACACTTGTTCATTGGTCTCAAAATATTAAAAAAAAACGAAATTGTGCTGATTACAACAAGTGAATCTGTGGATGCACCCTAAATGCAACATATTGATCATGAGACTTGTTAATGAGTTAAATCGAACATGAGCTCTACTTCTTGAATTCAACTTAAAAATAAAATTTTTCATGATTAATGATAACATTACAATAGATTTTTGTTCATATTTTGAATAGTAATTATTAAGTTAAGTACTCACAAGTAAAGTTGAGTTTTCCAGGTTGAATTTGGAGAGCTCCATAGCCATGGTTCATGTAACTCACTTCACCTGAAATGAAACAAGAATAAACAGAGTAGAAGAACCATTACCGAAAAGTGATGAGGAAACACATATCAGAACTAAAAGAAAAAATATCTCTAGGACATTATTTTGAATATTAATATGAAACTTATATATTTTGGAACCTAAAACTTTTGGATATTAAAAAATCAACAATATCACAAATCATATAAATTCAAAATTTTATGGGCTTAGAGTTTTATGTGCTTTAAAGAAAATATAAGTTACTACTAATGTTTTTTTATTTGAAAACAAAATTAGATTTCAAATATCAAAAACTCAAAAGACAAGAATCAAGTATTTGATATTCACATATAAATAGATGATATTATCAATATAGTAAAGTTCTAAACATCAAATAATATGCATAATGCATTTTAATTAAATAACGCCATCAAATTTAAAAACATTTGTATAACTAAGAATAATTAAATAAAATTGAAAATATATAATTAGAGACTAACCTTGAAATTATGGGTTGTTCAAATCTTAGTAATAATTAGAGGACTAGCCTTGAATTAATTATGGGTTGTTCAAATCTTAATAATAATTGTCAATTTGTGGTCCATACAACCAAAAAAGGAAAAGTAAGGAAGAGAAATTAAAGGAAAAAAATGAATGGTCTAAAAGTTAAGAATACGTATATTGAAGGTAACAAAGTGACTTTTTACTTTTTTTATTTAATATTTCTTTTACTAAAATATGAAAGAGTACATTTAACTTTTTTTTTCATAAAATTGTAAATTACATGGAAAAAATTATGAATTTAAGAAGAAGTAAAATTACAAATATAATGGGAGCAACTATGTCATTTTTAATATATATATATATATTGATTTTGTATCTATATCCAACTTTAGGCTGAAGAATAGGGGCGAGCAAATAAAACTGAAATACCGATCCTCCAACAAAAAACCAAAAAATCAATTCGAAAAACTAAACCTGTAAGCTTAATTTCAGTTTGGTTTTTAAAACTGCTTCAAGAAATTATAATTTGGTTTAGGTTTCTAATTTTATAAACCGCAGTTAACTGATCCGACCGAAGATATAAAAAATAGTTTGGTTAATTGATTAACCGAACCATTAATACTATAAATTAGATGTAAAAGCATATTTTAAAGAGTTTTAATATATTAATAACTTCTTATTAAATAAAATATCCTAAAAAGACATATCGTTTGGATTAGATTTGGTAATTAATTTTTTTGATGTTAAAATTGAGCTCTATAGTAATATTAAAAATGTTTTTATTTTAATTATATTTGGTTTTGAATTTTTTCATGATTAGATCAATATTTATATAAAAAATTAGAGTAGTGATCATTTGGAAGACTAATCATTATAGAATTATTTATTTATTTTGATGATTGTTAAACATTTATCTTATATATTTTTAAGTTGTGTTAACTTTTGATTGTGAAACTTATTTTATATATACATATATTTAATTTTGAAGATTGATGATTTTGATGTGCAATAAGTTGTGTGTATGAACCTAGCTGGATTGGGGCTGGTATAGTAGCGCCCATTCCTAACCAGTTCCGAAAAGGTTCACTCATACTGGAGGGAGCATCCCCAATATATATGAGTGACATGTTTTTTTTTTTTAAATCAATATTATATACAACAAAAATTACTACAAATAGTCTAAAAAATTGGTAAAACGAACCGGTTAAACTGATTAACCGATTAATTAGATAGCTAAGATAAATGGTTTAGTTATGACTATAAATATTAGTAAATTGTAAGTTATGCTTTGATTTGAAATTTTGTTGAATGATTCGGTTAACCAACCCATGCTCACCCCAACTTAAGAAGTTCATACTTTAAGGAAGTTTTTGTCACCTCAAGTACCCCAAAAGGGTTTTGCTCAAAGCTCAAGATTCCTTATGTTATAGTGTATTTATTGGTTTAAAAATGACAAATTGCTAAAATGTCTTCTTCCTAAAACATTGAATTTTCATTGAACAATAAACATGCCTAACTATTAGTTAAGTTGGATTTTCTTTGATAAATCAACTTCTCATATCAATGTCTTTTTTTTTTAGAAGAAGACAAAATACATGAGAATTAACACTTGGAATTGACACGATAAAAAGAATAATTACAAGAATTAAAAAATTTTAATATTACTCTTTTTAAAACGAATTTGAAGTTGATAAAAAATAAATTAATCTTTGATGCCCAATTTGAAATAAGGAACAAATTTTTATCACCATCAAAGCTAATAAATGGAGAATTTCCTTAAATACTACCATAATATACGTAGTCTTGCGAACATCTGCACTTTCTGTTTAGTCTCATGACTCATCTATAAGTACACAAGTGCAAATCTATGTATTGTAAATTTTTTAAACAATAACCTTAATTATTGCACATATCAAGAATATTGGACATAAATCCAAACACAATTGACCAGTGAGCAAATGCCGCTGAAGTATCTATATAAAGTAGAAAAAAAGACTAACAGAGCAATTAACAGGGCAACAATTGAACAATCATCAATGATAATCATACCCCTAGGCCCAGAAACTTATAGTGATACCCCTACCAAACCATTGTTTGATATCTGATAATTATGTCCAGCAACTAGAAACTCATTTATAACAACACAATGCAGGGGAAAAAGTTTTAATCATTCACCACTGTAAGATTATGGGAATCGATCAAACTATTAACATATCAATGTGATTTTACATAATTCTACGCACCACTTAATGCATTTGTACAGTACCTGCAACCACAACTAGGCACAAAATAATTCGAATGGTGACAAAAAGTCAACATCACTGAACATGAATCAGGCCTTAAGCTATCAAAAACTATGGATGGACCAAAAAGTTATCATTCTTCATAACCCAACGTGACTTCTCTGTTCCAGCTTTTGCCGAGACCATATGTGTTACTGATGGGTCAAATTCTCTAAAGCAAGTTGCTCCCAACTACTTAGCCATCTTTTAGAGATGATGATTATCAGCCTAGAACTGGATAAAGCAATTTTTCATTCATTTAGCACATCTTTACGACAGCCTTCAAGACTTACAAAACAATATAGGAGATCCTATTAGTATCCTACCCTATGCAAAAACTTCATCCAAAGATTTTTACATTACCTACCTCATATCTCTGCCATCTAAATTATCCATTAGTTCTTACATAAAGGTTTTGAGAATATTAAAATCAAGCACCAAGATCATGTTGAACCAAGAAAAATGTTGGAAGAGAAGGTATACATTAAAGAACATATGGTGAGTTTTTCTTAAAACCTTAAGAATGGATGCAAGTGCTCCATCTGATTTGCTCTCATCACTCTTCAGCTGAGAGAGAGAGAGAATTGCATTCAAAGCCAAATTGGTGACAACTTCAAGAAAAAAAATGATATCTTTCCATTAATATCAAATTGTCTTTATGCTTTGACCATGCCTAAATCAAATAAAACCTACCTTATAAGCGCATGAATTATAATTTAATCGACAAGATGTAACTATAAATAGCAATCCCATGCTATTTAAAATTTTAAATTAAAATAGTACAGAAATAACTAAACACTAAACAATACAAAAATAATTACACAATACAGAAATAACTAAAAACAATAAAGGGCACAAGGAATAAAACCTGGCGAAGAGATATTTAAAATTAAAAGAAAAGGTAATTGTTATATTTCTACAATCTATGTCTTCTTCCTACACTGATTTTGTCACTTAGTGTAATATCCAACCCACCAATACTCTTATTAGAAGGTCGCACCCTTGACCTATCTAAATATTTCTTCTATCTTGTCCATTACTTTTTGATACAACTTAAATATAATATACCCCCACTAGTTCAAATAATAATTACAAGAAGATAACTATTCCAAAATTCTCTTTGTAATTTATACATAAATTCCATATAACAAAACTATTTAATACTAACTGCTCAAACCTATAATATACCTACTACAAATTATTCTAATAGAACATTACTCTTGAGTCTCTACGCTACGCTCGCTTCACCTACTATTCACCAAGTTATCTTCTAGACAGCTACTCACAACAATTTATTACTCTGAAAAATTTTATAAAAAGGAGTGGTGAGTATTTCAGAGAAAAAATGCTCAGTGAGTGAAACAGAGTTTAAATATGAACTATCCAAAAAAATAACATCGCATTAGAATCCTAATAACAAATCTCATTAGTAAATATTTAAAGATCATAGTGTAGCCAAGAAAGATTTACACATTTTTAAGTATTTCTAATAAACAAGTATTATTATTTCACTTTTGTCACGCCACTAGGATAAAGATTTAAAACAACTCTAACCTCTGAAGTTTAGATTTAAATTTCAAATATTCGGATACCTTTCCTCATCATCATACATATCATACTTATTCTCGTACGATCTAGTCGTATTTGCTACTTGGCATCTTGTTCTCATGCCAAAACTCATACTTTGGTGCTCATCACAATGTTTAATCAAACTTTAGGTAGTGTTCTTTTTTTTTTTTTATCTAGAACACCACAATACTTAGATGTATTCGTATTAGTTTCGGAGCACTGCTCCATATACATAAGTAGATATCAGTATAGCTAGTACTATTACCATACCGAAAGTTATCCAAATTATTCATCAATAATGTGCTGGCCTGGCCACTAGAGGTTACGCCCGCACGACCCAAAGCAAATGTCAAAAATAAGGCCTTATCGTATTCACATTACTCATGCATAACCAAATTACATTACCGTCAATTTCTCACGAATGCCAAACTCTAGGTAAAATACGTATCCGGCCCTAGGCAGCAGCTATACATATACCACAGGAATGGTCTTACATCTATAAGGTAAGATGTGTACCTGACCTCAAGTATCAACTATACTCATCTACCAGCCCTACTATGTCTCTGATATAGACTTACTATCTCTTAGTGTCATATGTGATTGTGCTCATGTAATACCCTATAAATTTATATATATGTGTATTTGTATTTTTGTGATTTAATTGAAAGTTTGGGTTTTATTTTGATAAATTGTTTTCAATGAAGGACTAAGTTGATAATTTTTTCACTTTTAATATATATGTATATATTTATTTTATTTAACAAAAACCCATTTTTTTCTTCTTCTTTCCTCCTACTTCTTCCTTTCCATCCCGTCACCACCACCAACCTCCACTGCCACCTGCTATTTCCGGTCGCTGCCACCACTTCACCGCTGCCACCATAGCAGCTCCTCCTCCCCATCGTCGTATGTCCGGCCAGCAGCAGCAGCTTCTCCCCTTTCCTCTTCTTTTTCATTTTGTCAAGCTGCCAAAAGGAGAAGAAGACGCTGGTCACCGCTGTTGCCACCGTCCGCCTCATCCGCCACTGCCGTTGGGTTCGCCGGCCTCAGGTGGTCCTTTCCCCTCCGTCAATTTCACCAACCGTCGCCGGTAACCACCTTAATTTGAGGTAATTGTATTTTTAGGTTTAAATGTTTAAAGCTTCGATTTGGTAGTTTTGAGTGATAATTACACTTAGGTGTAGTTGGATAAAATGAAATTGAAGTTGTGGACATTCTAATTATGCATGTTTGGTAATTTTTTGATGCTGGTAGAATATTCCGGCGACGGGGACATAATATTCCGGCGACTGTCAGGAAGTGACTATATTTTTAATAAATTCTATTAATGATAAGGATCAATATTTTTTTAGATGATTTTATCAAATTCTTCCTAGATTGTGAATTAAAAATCTCGGAAGGTTTATGCCGAGAAATATCGGTGTTAGAATTTTTGGTTATCTGACTGTAATTCTTAATTAATAATTTTATTGTTGATTAATGGTGATGGATTGAATATTTGGAATGATAATTGAGTTGAATAAAATATTTTTTGGTGAATTGTGGTTGTGAGGCTCAGTTAACTTTAATTGCAGTATGGTGGAAAACTGAGCTCCAATAGTGATTGTATTTAGAAGTGTAATTATTTTACTGTAGGATTGGCCCTACTTTAGTAGGGAGATATCTATATCTTAGGAGAGGTTCTGCCGAATTTTCGGTAGATTCCTTGTAATTTGTGCTTCTAGTTGTTAATCGTAATTAAGAATCTTTTCTAGAAATTCTAGACATTAGGAAATAGGTTCTGATATTATTTTATTATTTTAATTATAGATTCTTCTGGAGCAGGGTCATCGTCTATAGGTATAGTTAGGACAGCACGTCAGTCAGGTAAGTTAATATTACTCATTTGTTATCAATAGTATATATATATATATATATATATATATATATATATATATATATATATATATATATATATATATATATATGCGTAGTCATGAAAGCATCAAGCATTTTCGTAATCATCATTTTCATAATCATTATTATTATTATTATTATTATTATTATTATTATTATTATTATTATTATTATTATTATTATTATTATTATTATTATTATTAT
>CATIWO010216476.1:0-17251 GCA_949673435.1 Macaranga tanarius
ATCCAACAACAATCAAAAACCAATCAATCCAATCAACATCAACAACAATCAGCAAATCAACTTTCAATTCCAAATTTTAGCAATTTTTTGATAGTCAATTCCTTTAAGCTTATAGCATTTTACGCTTTCATTTCAGAAAAGTTTATATTACTGCTATCTTAATGCAATTTTAAATTTCCTTAAGCTTTCAGTTATTCTTTTTATCATTACCTCCAGTAGGATCTCAATTTCCTTAAAGCATATTTTCATTACCTCAAGCTTATTTTCAATTTCCTCAAAGCGTAATCTTATGATCTCAAGCCTACTTTCAATTACCTCAAGCACACTTTTCATTACCTCTAGCTCATTTATCATTTCCTTTAGACAAATTACCATTACCTCTAATACTAAATTGTCATTTACAATCAAACACAAACATTCACACTCTTGGAACTCAAATAAATTATGGTAAAGGCATTTAGAAATCCGAAATTGTCTGAAATAAGTCGGTATTTACACATTTAGGAAATCAATCTTCCCTGGCACGCTTGCAATTTCAGTTTGCTAAAATTTGCACCAATAATATTTTGGCACGCTCGGTGGGACATAACATTTGGTTTGCCAAAAATTTATGCCAACAATCTTTTGGCACACCCGGTGGGATGCATTCTAGCAGGATGACCAGACTCGTAAGTGGAAAAGACATCTCTGACATTGGTGACTCTACCAACAACCCGCCAGTAAATACTACTAGTGATGACACTGAACAGCATGGCAACCTGGTGCCTCCTGAACAAACCCAATATGTAAGCGGGGCACCTACTGGCTCTGATGGCCAAGAGATAGAAATTATTGATACAACTGCAACTGCAACTGCAATCGAGGGCTCAGATACCCGAACCATCTTTACTGATGGAATGAAGGAGGTTTCAAACTCATTGGCTCTGATAAGTGCTACTCTGCAGAAAATCAATACCTCATTCACCAAAATGGATGAAAGCATGAAGCAAAACCCATCTTTAAGGGTAGCAGCCAACCCCAAGGAGATACTGGAAATTCATCATCTGCTAGACTTGGAGTTCAGAATCTAGTGGAAGAAAGGTACATTCCCCCATATAGGAGGGAAGAATTTGGCAAGGGAACAAATCTAAATACTGCTCGAAATGGTAACAATAGTAACGGTGCTAATTATGTTAGATTAAATCCTAATAACTAAATGTTTGGATAAATCCCAATTTACAACCTAGAATTTATGATCTGGAGACTAATCATCAGGGAAGAGGCTTGGGGGGCAACATTCATCGAGGGCAAATTTTATTACCCCAAGGACAGATGACATTTCCTTAGGGTAACTTACCATTTCCTCAAGGGCCAAATGCAATACCTCAGCCTTATCCGCCAATACCTCAAGCCCCAAGAGGTGGAGGAGTTGATTTGTATACTATACGAGATGTTGTATAGGAATTGTATGGACCTGGATTGTGCCAAATTGGCCATCTTGAATTTTACAAGTCATATCCTGATGCAATTGATAGAGATAGCCCATATCCTAGAGGGTACCATATTCCTGAATTTACATTGTTCTCTGGGGAAGATGGGCAGTCTACCTTGGAACACATAGCACGATTCACAGTCTAGTATGGTGAATTGGCTAATTATGAGAATTTTACTAATTACCGTCTGAGGTAGTTTCCTAACACACTGACAGGTGCAACCTTCACATGGTATGCTACACTGCCAAAGAATTCTATTTTTACTTGGCAAGAGATGGAGCGACAGTTTTATACATAATTCTTCTGAGCAGAACCTGAAGTGTGCATAGCAGAACTGTCAAGGGTGACTCAAAGGGCTGGTGAAACTGCAGACCTATTTATTGCAAGGTTCAAAAAGATGAGGAACAGGTGCAAAATATTTCTCCCTGAGTCAGAATATATAAAAATGGCTCAGAGGAGATTGGATATCAAGTTACGAAAGAAATTTCAAGGCATGGAATTTCATGATTTTTATGAACTAGATGCAAAGGTTAGTGAGTATGAGGAGCTTTTATGAGAAGAAAATTAAAGAAGGAAAAATACTATGGGTACTTATTTTCAGGAAGTATCAAATGTTGAGGTAGTAGTAGCTGATCTGGTGGTTACTAGTTCCTGTGTTTGTCCACTTTTGGAGAAGAAAGCCCCAGAAGCCTGGAAGAAGCCTCAAGGGTCCAATCCCCAAAATCAATATACCTTTGAAGTTTTAAAAATAAAAATAGATCTTTGACTTCCTCCTGAAGGAAGATTTCATCAAATTACCCCCAAACCATAAAATTCCTTCTAATGAGAAATTGAAGGGAAAGGATTACTGTAAATATTATAACTCCTTTAATCACTCTACTAATGCTTGTTGGGTGTTTAGAAATATGGTATAGGATCGAATCAATAAGGGTGTTCTGAAGTTTCCTGAGAAAAAGGATGCAATGTTGATTGAGGAAGATCCTTTTCCCCCAGTGGCTATAGTAAATTCTGTCAATATTGATTTGAGAGCCTTACTGGATATAAAGAAACAAAAGAAAGAGAATTAGGAAGTCTGGGATACACTAGGCCAGCCTTCTGGCAAGTTTAATTATATGGTGAAATATTCTAAGCCACCTGCTAATCATATTCCTATGAGTGGTACTGTTTCTATAGGATGGAGGAAAAAGGGCATGGAAGGACAGGTCTAGAGGTCAAATAGAGAACCATTCAAAGACAGGAGTCACTGGAGGCCACAGTCACAACCAACTTTCACAAATAGAAGATTTTTCCCTTCTTTTATACCAGAAAAGAGTTTTAGGCCTAGAGGAAGGAGAGAGGAAAGAAGATCACCACCAAGGTTCCAAATGAGACAGCCTAAATTCATTCTACCCCCTCCTATACAATCTAACTAACAATGGTGTAGGGTGGAACACAAAAAGTTTCCTCAGCCATTTACCCGAACATAAAAGAGGAGGCTTCAAAGGCAAAGAGTAGCTGAACGAAGGCAAAAAGAACCAGAAACCTAATCTAGTACAGTATCTAAGTTCAGATGTAAGGAAACTGAGGATCCAACTTCTGACATAAAGATGGAAGAATCTGTTAGTAGCTCAGATGATTTGATGCTATTTGATGAGGAACCAAATGTACTGGATGACATGGAGATTGATAGCTTTACTATGGATGGTGAACCAATGCCATTCAGGTGTGCAACATTCTCAGTCACCCTACCTGAAGAATTCATGATGCAACAAATTGATGCTGAGGAGGAAGTGATAGAAATTCAGAATACTAGGGGGGCAATACCCTTGGAGGATGAGAAACTTATCAGTGGAATTATAATTCAGGCCACTAGGCTGAATTTTCCTAAAAGAATTATCATGGAGAAGCCATCCGTGGAGGCTACTAAACATATTAGGCCTCTTTACATTAGAGCACACCTTAATGGTAAACTCTTTTCCAGGGTTTTTATTAATAATGGATCGGCAGTGAACATTATACCATTTAAGCTGTTGCACTCATTGGGTAAAACTGAAAAAGATATAATAGTTACTGATATTGCAGTGGCTGCTTTTATAGGAGAAGTTACAAAAACAATTGGAGTTCTACTAGCAGAGATCACTGTGGGAAGTGAAAAATCTCTCAATACATTCTTTATGGTAGATTCAACTGCAAGCTATAACTTGTTACTCGGAAGAGATTGGAATGATGATGAAGTGGAAGTTGTGTACCTTCCTCTTTGCACCAGTTTTTACTTTTGTGGAATGATGATGAAGTGGAAGTTGTGTGGGCAGATAATAGGCCTTTTAATACTTGTTCAGACAACTTGGAAGCTAGGTTCTATGATGTGGACCTTGGGCCTATCAAGTTCACTGGAGGAAAACCCAATTCTGGGTCAAAGTATATTCTTATTCTAAAAGAAGACATGAAGGAGGTGCTTCAGCAATAGTCAGACTTACTATACAAGTCTATCATGCCTTACAGGCCGATGGAACTTTCTCTTATTGAGGAAATCATTGATGAATAGTTACACAGAAGAAGAACAGGCAGTGGCTGCAGTTGCCATAAAAAAGATATACGTGCAGCAGATGTTGGAAAAAATAGCTAGAGAAAGTATGGAAATAAATGGGACAGAAATCCTTGGTGAAGAGGAATTAGATGAAAACATTAATGAATTAAAAATGGAAGATATCCAGGAGGCACTAGTTCGCCTTTAGGATTACAGACATGAAGTTCAGGATCTATTAGAGGAAATAAACTTAGGTACAGATCAAGAGCCAAGGGTTACTTATATCAGTGCTTTGTTGAAACCTGAACTGAGGAAAGAAATAATAGAGTTATTGCAGAACTTCAAAGATTGTTTTGCATGGGATTACACAAAAATGCCAAGATTGAGCAGGGAGGTAGTTGAGCACCGCCTTCCAATCAAACCTAAATTTTGTCCATTTCAACAACCTCCCAGGAGAATGTCCAAGGAGGTAGAGCTGAAGGTGAAAGATGAAATCCAAAAGCTTTTTAAGGCTAGCTTCATAAGGTCAACCAGGTATGCTGAATGGATTTCCAATATTTTGCCTGTTATGAAAAAGAATGGTAAATTGCGACTTTGTGTTGATTTCAGAGACCTAAATTTAGCTACTCCTAAGGATGTATATGTAATGCCTGTAGTTGACATGTTAATTGATGTTGTTGCCAGGAATTAATTGTTGTCATTCATGGATGGCTTTTCAGGTTATAATCAAATTTTTATAGCCAAAGAAGATATCTCCAAGACTGCCTTTAGGTGTCCTGGTGCTATTGGGATATTTAAATGGTTGGTCATGCCATTCGGGTTAAAAAATATAGGTGCTACCTATCAGAGGGCCATGAATGCAATCTTTCATGATATGATTGGCCATTACATAGAGATTTACATTGATGATATACTGGTAAAATCCAAAAAAGCCACTGATCATATTTTACATTTGAGGAAAAGCTTTGAAAGAATGAGAGTTTATCAATTAAAACTTAATCCCCTTAAATGTGCATTTGGTGTGCAGGCCAAAAATTTTCTGGGATTTCTAGTGCATCAGAGAGGTGTGGAGATAGACAAAAATAAGGCAAGGGCTGTGCTTGAAGCTAGGCCACCTCAATCCAAGCAGGAGCTACATAGGTTCTTAGGGCAAGTGAATTATCTCCGTAAGTTTATTTCTAATCTTGCTAGAAAAACTAAGGAATTTCCTGATTTATTAAAATTGAGACAGATAGCTGATTTTAAGTGAGAAGGAAAATACCATGTTGCTTTTGATAAAATTAAGCATTATCTTTCTCAGCCTCATGTGTTAGTTCCTCCAAGGGAGGAAATTCTTTTGAGACTTTACAACTCTACTGCAAATGAATCTATTAGATGTTTGTTAGCGCAAAATGATTCAATAGGTCATGAACAGGCAATTTATTATTTGAGTAGGATTTTATCTCCTACAGAGGTGAAATATACATATATTGAGAAATTGTGTTTGGCATTGTACGTTGCATGCACTAAACTGGGACACTATTTACTGAAACATAGAGTTTATGTAATTTCTCAAACTGATTTGATGAAATATATGTTGAATAGGCCTGTGCTATCTAGAAAGATTGGCAAATAGTTATTGGGCCTAATTGAGTTCACTCTTGTATATTTTCCTCAAAAATCAATGAAAGGTCAAGATTTGGCAAATTTCCTAGCTGATCACCCTACTTTTGGCACTGTTGATGAAAAAGAAATTGAACTTCCAGTATGCAGAGTTGAGATCTAGCCATGGATTATCAAATTTGATGGTTCATCTACAGAAAAGTCAGCAGGGGCAGGAGTGGTGATTACATCACCTGAAGGAACTAAAATAGCTCTCAGTTTTAATTTGGACTTTGAATGTACTAACAATTAAGCTGAATATGAGGCTTTGATTATAGGCCTTCAAATTCTACAAGATCTTGGTGCAAAGAAAATCCTGGTAATTGGTGATTCTCAACTTGTTCTTAAAGAATTAATGGGAGAGTATAAGTGCACCAGTATTTTTTTAACTCCTTATTATACATCAGCCATTCAGTTGGTTGAAACTTTTGATAGTGTGTCTTTTATGCATGTGCCTAGGGAGTTAAATTGGGAAGCTGATGAACTATCTCAGGTTGCCTCAAGCTTGAGATTGTCTGAGGACTTAACTCATAAGTTTGTTTTTGTGCAGAAAAGAAACCATCCTTCTATTCTATAAAGAGGAATTCAGGTGGAAACCCTCAATATTGACATGGACTTGGCATGGGACTGGTGCAAAGACATCAAAAATTACCTTAAAAATCCCGCCAAGAAAGTGCCTTTCAAAGTTAGGGCTCAAGCTTTAAACTATGTTTTCCTAAAGGGTTATATATTCAGAAGAACTCTTGATGGAATACTGTTTAGATGTGTGGCCTTTCCATAAGCAATGGAAGTTCTAAAATAAGTACATGAAGGTATTTGTAGGGCACACCAAGCAGGAAGGAAGATGAGATGGTTAATACGTAGGCATGGCTACTACTGGCCAACTATGCTTGAAGATTGCATCCAGTATGCTAAGGGCTGCCAGTAATGTCAAAAATATAGGAACATATAAAAGGTGCATGCAGATGACCTGTATCCAGTAGTAAAGCCATGGCCATTCAGAGGATGGGCAATTGACTTAATTGGTAAAATTTATCTAGCTTCATCCAAAGGCCAATAGTTTCATTATTGTTGCCACTGACTACTTTACCAAATGGGTGGAGGCTATACCTATAAAGAAATTTGAACAAAAAGATGTAATTTCCTTCATCAAGGAATATATCATCCATAGGTTTGGTACTCCTCAGACCATCACTAATGATCAGGGTACTATGTTCACTAGAGAGGAAATGAGGGAATTTACGGAGGATTATAACATCAAGCTTTTGAATTCCACTCCACACTATGCTCAGGCTAATGGTCAGGCAGAAGCCTCAAACAAAATCATTATCGAAATCCTGAAAAAATGCTAGAGGACAATCCAAGGGATTGGCCAAGAATCCTATCTTAGACTTTATAGGAGTATAGGACTTCTAAAAGGGAAGCTACTGGCACCAGTCATTTTGCTCTTACATATGGACATGATGCTATTCTTCCTGTAGAGGTGTCTGTACCATCTTTGAGAGTGGCTAGTCAGAATAGCCTAACCCCTGAGCAATTCTCAGAAGTTATGATATTGGAGCTTGAAAATGTGGATGAGGAAAGGCTTAAAGCTTTGACCAGTATGCTGGCACAGAAAATAAAGATCTCCATACTTTACAATAAAAGAATTAGAAAGAAGAAATTTCAAGTTGGAGAATTAGTGTGGAAAGTCATTTTGCCACTTAGAACAAAAGACAAGGAATTGGGGAAATGGTCTCCAAATTGGGAATGGTCATTTAAAGTACATCAGGTTCTAGAAGGAAATGCTTACTGGTTAGAAAGCTTGGATGGAATACCACATAAAAGGTTTATTCATTGAAAATATTTGAAGAAATATTTCCCCACCTTTGAGGAAATGAGGAAAAGCTGAAATGATTATGTTTTGGCCAAGGGCCAATGCTATGCCATTATGTTCTTTAGTGGCATTTTTGTTTTTATTTCTTTTGTTTTGTAAGTTGGCTTTTATATGCCACTTGTGAATAAATAAAGTGTGAGCTTTTGATTGAAGTTTTATATTATTTTAGTGTGTTTTCTTTAAATTTTTCAAAATTTTGGCAGCATTTCTGCTAAAAATTAGATATTTGGAAGTACAAATGAATGGTTGTAGTGCATTGTGTGATGTAGACAGTGACAATATATAAGAAACAGAGCTGAAATAAGTAAATATGTCCTGTGATAATCATGCTATAGTTATCATCCATGAAAGGATGATAATCACTAGTACATGTCCAAAAAGAAAAAGCATCAAAGTACAGTACTGAAATAAATCACAAGACCTAACAAAGTGTCATATCCATAGACAAAAGGAAGTAAGTCATAGAGAATCAAAGTCAAAGGCTCGAAGCTCCTCCCAAACAGCTAGGAACTTCTGCTTAGCAATCACTGCCTCTTCCTCTTGGTTCAACCATTCCTTAGCTATATCCTTCTTGCCTTCCAAGGAAGTCTTGATGGATTGAGCTTCCTGGAGAACATCCCTGTAACTAGTAGCCAACTCTCTATTTTGCTAAAGAAGATCATCCCTCTGGGACCGCAAAGTGGCTAACTTAGCTTCTTATTTCTCAATGTCCTGATTCACCTGAAGAAAGGCTGTTTTGCATGCTACTTCTTTTTCTTTGATTTCTTTTAACTTGAGCTGCCTAGCTGAAAATGAATCTTTCTCCTGGAAGAAAAGCCGAAGACAGTTAGAAGTTGTAAGGTGAGCTACATTGAAGTCATCCAAGCGAGCAAAGCTCTCTGTGATCTCATTCTTTAAGGAAGTAATAGCAGCTGAACTAAAATGTTGCTCCAATGTAGCCAGAGATGATAGAAATATAGATCTCTGAGTCCTTTGGAGAGTGCCCATCTCCAGACTAAGCAAAGTCTTCAATGCATCCTTGGCTTTACTGACTGAAGACTCATCGAAAGAAGAAGAACTGGAAGGAGCCTTGGAGGGAGTCTCTAAGAAACTAAAGTCCATGGCAATATCAACATCATCAATGGAGGACCAAGAATCAAACTCCTGTAACAAAAATAAATAAAGTATAAGGGTATATAAATGCGCAAACCAAGAAAGTCAAGAAATAGAAGTACATACCTGAAGATGAGCAGTAGGAGAAGGGTCTGACCCTAGAGGTAATGACTCTGACTCTAGGGGTAATGCAGCTGGGACTGGAGTTAATGTGTGCTTCTCTAGAGGTAATGAAGGATCTGACTCAGTTGGTACTTCTCTATGAAAGTGGAAGTGAAGATGCTGCAAACTATCCCTCATCCTCTTTATGTCAGCTTTGGTACACAATTTTGGATCGTCTATGAAAGAGGAAAAGACAAGAGGATCTGAAGAATGAGGGATAGAAAGCTCAAAGCCAAACTGATGGCTGACTAAAAAGGGCATATACCTATCAAAGGATAAGGGAGTACCACCTATAGAGGTAAGGGCAAACTTTCCCCAAATTGCAAACAGCCTAGGAGTGGTGGCTTGATAGAAAATTTGGGTGTGTATGACTCCAATGAGGGAATCAGGGAAAAGATGAAGCCATCTAGGTCTACCAAGAAAATTAGAGTCCTTATAGAGATAATAAGGCTTTTCTGTAGGTTTCAAAGCAAAAAGGTGCCCATATATTTCCCAATGTTTCCTAAAGCAGGTACGAGTGATCAGAGTACAACCTGGATCAAGTGAATGAGATAAACGAGGAGCAGCAGCATTGCTTTGGAAGATAGGGAAGTAAGTAAACAACCAGATTTGTAAGAGCCATACACTACCATTAATATATCCAAAAGGCTCTTTAAGACATATGCCTAGGTTGAAATAGAGGTTTCCCAAAAGGATAGAACCTAAGGCATAATGTTGGCCTTCAGCCAGAGCATAATCCAAGGGGAGGTACTCCAAAGTAGGCTTTGCAGAAGGAGGATAGAAAATGAATTTGCATAAAAGATCCTAAAGGAAGTCAATATGTTCATCAAAAGTGGGTTCCCCATACCCGGCTTCATTTATTAAACTGCTATAGCTGTCATAATACCTAAGGGTAATAAAGGAATCCTCAATTAAATAGACCATGTCATCTCCAAGAATGGGAAGACATGTGAGTATGAATACATTCAGAAGGGTAATGGTCATATGCCCGCTAGGAAAAATGAAGCAGTTGGATTAAGGAGACCAGAAACGCAAAGCTGCACTAATAAGAGAGGCTTAGTAATCATTCTTTTCTTTAGATATATGAATCAGCTATAGTATTCCAAGCCTGAACCAGAGGTTCTCGAATAAAGGAGCCAGCCTATCAACCTACTAGTTCCAGGACTCCATGGGTCTGATCCACAACCTGATAAAGGTAGAAGGATCTTCAAGGTTGCTTTAGTTGTATAAGACATCTGAAAAAGAATCTAGGTAAGGAAGAGAAGGACCCTCCTTAGGAACTGTGAAGGAAGCTCTAGGAGTAAGGGTTAAAGGAGTTCCCTCTGGATGCTTGTAATGAAATGAGCTACAAAAAGCATATGATTAGATTGATTCAAAAGTTGGTGAAAAATAGTTTGAGTGAACAAGAGAGAGCAATGTACCATGTCTGAAGATAGGGAGGACAACTATCTAGGGAAACATCCTTTATCAAGCTGATTTTTACTCCCTAAAAGGAAAAAAGGAGGTGGTTAAAAGAAGTTATTATGAGTAAGAGAGAAGTGATGCAAGCATAGGTAAGTACCTCCCATTTGTCAAGTTCTTTATCAGTAAATTGAGACAATGGAGGAGAGGTAGGTCGTGGCTATTTATATTGAAAATCAATCATCAGGAACTTTGAAAAGAAGACAAGAATTTAGTATAAATGACAAGAAGAATCATTACCTACTGAGTGGTATGTAAGTCAGAAGATGGTTTAGAAGAACTAGCAGCTTCTTTAGTCATTTTGCCTGAAAAGTTAAAGGAAATGGTGAGAAAATTACCATTATGAAACTAATAAAGGCAAGTTAAATAAATCAAAGGTGAGATTAAGCATGGAATAAGCCAAATATTGATGTTTGGTTAAAAATTGGATGAAAGGAAATATAGGCAATTCATTTCCTTAAAGGGCGAAGGAATTGCATCTATATTCATAAAGGCATAAACAGCTTAAATAAGCAGAATTTACTAGGGGAAATAGGGGGGTAATGACTTAAAACAATGCAAAGAAGCCATTTCATCTAAATTTCCCCAAAGGGAATTCTTGAAGGAAGTGCATGAAATTGGGTACAGTGCAGAGAATTTAGAACATGCAAAAATAATAGACCAAGCAGAATTTATTGGAGGAAATTTGGAGGTAATGGGCTAAATTGGCCTCCTGAAGGTTAAACTGTTTCAAGATGTTTATTACCTCCAAGGTTTTGTGGAATTAAGACATATGTATTTGGAAAATATTGCTAAATAAATGGTGAAAAATAATTTCTTAGGGGTAATAAAGCAAATAATGTCCAAAGTAAGGGTGAGAATTAAATGAGAATTTTTAAAAGCCATTTTCTCAAGAAATTGGCTATTTTTGGCTAAATTAAAGGACTTTATTTAGTTAATTTCTTTGATTAAAGCCAAAATTGATAAATATAATTATTTTTGGCATCAATTGCTAAAGTAATTCATTTTCTAGTCCAATTGTGCAAATTTATACAAATTTAGTCTTGGATATAGTGAGAATAATTTTGTATAAATACAACAAAAGTTACAAATTCACCGAAATTTACGGTGAAAATTGGACACTATCTCCCCTATATTTCTAACATACATTTTTTGCAATTACTTGCAATTAACCTGCACAGAAGCTATACATTCAAAGTTCAACCACAACCAATACTCAACAATACAGTTTTAAATATCAAGCTTGCATTAAATTGAAATATAGGAGTTGTAAAGAAGTTTACATTTCTTTCTGCTGCAAACTTTGAATACAGATTTTTAAGATCCAAAAGCCCTTGAAGAAGTAGAAAAATTAGTAAAACCGAGCTGAAAAAAGCCTAAATCATATACAAAACTGGTTCTAGTTCGGTCCGATTTAGTTCGGTCAAGACTGGTTTGGGTAGCTTCAGTTCAATTGACTTCAGGCTTCTCCTTGCTGTTGAAGTTAATGGCAGCAGCTTTAGAGGTAGCAGCGGTGGCGTTGCCACCTTCGACAGCACCGGTGACGAGCGAAGCAGCAACGGGCGGCGGTCTGGTCGAGCTGGTGGCGTCGGGTGAGGAGGCAACGTTCGCGCGCGAGGAGCTTCGTGCGATGCTGGCGGCATCGCGATGGTCGGCAGCGGTGCAGGCAGTGGCGCGATGATCTCCTCCTGCGGCATTGGCCGTGGCAACAGCCTGGTCAGGTTCGGTTTGGTGGCTGTCGATGGTTGCAAGAGGGTGGAAGGAAGAAGAAAGAAAGGAAGAAGAAAGGAAAAAGGAAAAGGAGCTGACTTCTGAAAATTTAAACTGGATGAAGAAATTTTAGGGTTTTTAGGAGGCTCTACATTACAAGGAAATTGATTACCTCTAGAATTTAAAATTTGATGTGAGGAATTTTTAGAGGGAAATTCATCTGCAACAGAAGGATGTGAGTTTGCATAATATTTTTTGGCCCAATTCTGTCTATCCAAAACTTATTCTTGGGCTCATTTTTGCTGCCTTTTGAGCCGAGCCTGAGCATAAAGTTGAGGCTGAACGACTTAGTAAAAATGCCTAGTAAATTCATCAAATGTACCTTGGGCCTAGGCATTTTCTTGAGAGAGAAAAGAAAAGGAAAAAGTGAAAAAGTAAGAAATGAAAAGATGGTAAATTTTTCATATAAATTAGCATTGTTTTGACCCAAGCTAAATTATATGAGGGGGCATTGTTTATACATATAATTTTGGGCTTACAATTAAAATTGAGGCCTAAATGAAGCCCAAAATCAAGATCCAGCCCGTTCAAATTTATTTGAAGAAGAAAAATATTAAGTTGAAGCAAGAAGTAACTAGAAAAATCTAATAGAAGCCGTTGAATTGCAAGAGGTAATCCAAGAGGCATGCAAGTTACAGGAGTTATTGAAGGTAATCATGGTGACATTCAATGGAGTTTGCTTCTGTATAAAGATGGTGGACTGTAAAGAAAGACAAGCAGCATAACACAAGAGGACATCCAACAACAATCAAAAACCAACACAACCAATCCAACAACAATAAAAAACCAATCAATCCAATCAATATCAACAACAATCAGCAAATCAACTTTCAATTCCAAATTTTAGCAATATTCTGATTGTCAATTCCTTTAAGCTTATAGCATTTTACGCTTTCATTTTAGAAAAGTTTATATTACTGCTATCTTAATGCAATTTCAAATTTTCTTAAGCTTTCTGTTATTCTTTTTATCATTACCTCCAGTAGGATCTCAATTTCCTTAAAGTATATTTTCATTACCTCGAGCTTATTTTCAATTTTCTTAAAGTGTACTGTTATGATCTCAAGCCTACTTTCAATTACCTCAACCACACTTTTCATTACTTCTAGCTCATTTATCATTTCCTTAAGACAAATTACCATTACCTCTAATACTAAATTGTCATTTACAATCAAACACAAATATTCACACCCTTGGAACTCAAACAAATTGTGGTAAAGGCGTTTGGTAATCCGCAATTATCTGAAAAAAGTCAGTATTTACACATTTGGAAAATCAATCTTCCCTAACACGCTCGCAATTTCAATTTGCTAAAAATTGCACCAACAAATAAATTTAAAATAAAAATTTTTAAATTAAATAAAAAATAATAAAAATTAAGAAGTGCAAAAGTTAATCGTGTTAAGTTCACAGGTGAAACTATACATTTGGCTGATATTTAATTATTAGCATAATACATCCACAACCCTTTATATTTGGCACATTTTGGTAGTTTACCTTTTAACTTAAAATTTGACCATTTTGACAACTTAACTTGTTAAAAATACCTTTTATAAATACTTTTCACTTCGTTCAAATGTCTAAATAGTTTTATTTTAATTTATAAAAAAAATATTTAGATACTTCAAATAATATAAACGTGTCGATAATTCCTACTTTTAGTAAGTTCAAATGTTTAAATGATCAATTTTTAAGTTATGAAGGCAAAGTGACAAAATATATCTACCAAATACATGGGGTTGTAGATGTATTAGATCTTTAAGGGATAATAGTTGATCCTACCATCAACTTTACTTATTTTTACCAATATGTCCTTACTTCTAACCTATGACAATTTGGCCTATGAACTTTGCATTTCATAGCATCCAAAGCCAAATTGGCATGTGCCTATGCTGACATGGCATGGCCACAAGTAAATATATTTGTTGACATAAAAATTAGTGGAATAAAATATTAACATTTTCTATTCTTAACTTTACTTATTGTTGCAGATATATCCTCATTTTCACATCAATTTAACTTATTAATTTTGCAAATTATTACAATAACTTTTATGAATCAAAAATTGAATTTCAAAAATAAAAATAAATAATAATTCATGACTTGATGATATTTATTAGGCCTAATTACTCAAAAAAAAAATCCTTAACTTTACACCTTTAAACAATTTTAGCATACTCTTTTAACTTTTATTAAAAAAATCTTAAATTTTATATCTTTTAAAAATTTTAACATATTTGTAATTCATAAAAAAAATCATAAATTTTATACTTTTTAATAAATTTAGAATATTTTTTAAAATTTGTCAAAAAAAAATATTTTAATTAAACTATATTTGTTTATTAAATTTAGCATCTGATAAAACATTGCAGTGGTTTAATATTGATATGGTATTGAAACTCTTTTCAATTAAATAAAAAGAGAATTTAGATAGTCAGCAAAATTTTTCTTCTTAAAATATACCACTTTAAAGTAAAAAAAAATAGTATTATGACTTGTTATAAGTTTGCAAATGATTTTATGATATATAAATGTCACACCCACTCCACTAGCTATAGAGTAGGCATGACTGGCTGGCTAGTTGATTTGCTAATGCTGTGAATGGAATAATGTAACTGGAAATGCTAATATATTAATACATATCAAAATCTCCTTTAAACATCCTTAACTGTTTGAATACAAGTCCATCATATATATATTAAGGTAATCTTAAATATAATCAAAGGATAAAACACTGAAACGATTGGCTAAACCTCCACTAGATACTGGAATGAGATAAATAAAGCAGGTTCCTACAGTCTATTACTGCAACTCTAAAGGATTTGTAAAATTTTAAAATAAAAGGAGATGAGTATAAAAAAAATACTCAGTGAGTAGTTACATTAAAATAAAGTGGGAACATTAGCTACCTTCTGAAATAGCTATATATATATATATATATATATATATATATATATATATATATATATAAGAACTACTTTGATAAAAAAAATTATAAAGCCGCTGAAATAAAACTTATGATTTATTAATAAGTTAAAATGATGGTAATTGAAATATTGTATCAATTTAGCAATATAATTGCTATAAAACTGAGAGAAAGCATTCATAATAATTTTAATCTATACACTCATTTAATGTATAACCAAAAGATTATGCTAGATTACTGACACATTAGGCGCATGATGACGCTTAGCAACCCAAGTGTATGTGTGTGTATATATATATAATGCTAGTCATACGCATACGTAAAGCTGCCTCTCGAGGGCTAACCACCCGGTTGTATACCCCTAATACTATATGGATAACCAAGCATTATCCCCAAGACAGTTACAGAGTAATATTGATGATATAAGTAAATATATATATATATAATGCTGAGATAAGACACCAGTCATCATGGTGTAATCTAAAGGATGTATATCATGAGTGTATAGATTTATTTATAAATCAAACCTTAACATTTATCAAACTGCTAATAAAGTATAATAGTTGAATCTTTAGTTGATGCTAGTATCAATATACTGCTAAGAATAATCATTTCAAAAAATAATAATAACAAACACATTCTTGCTTTAAATTGCTTCAACTTTATCAGTAACAAATATACTGCTATATGTTCCCAATTTCTGTTACATAAACTAAGTAATGTATAAAATAATAATAGTAACTTAATATTTGATAAAAAACTATTTGTAAGGAAACATCAGTTAAATCATAGAAAAACATTTTATATCCTTCAACTTTTTTATACATATATTTTTAAAAACTAAAGTTATAGGTTTAGCCATTCACCTGAGCTTACTGAACCAAAGAACTAGCTAGATGGCTCTGCCCTATGTTTTACAGTTGCGACTGATGCTGCTCTTAATATTTAATAAGCAAAATCATAAGATTATGAGCTTGCTATCTAAATTCTACTCAACCTAATTGATATATGATAGGTTGGTATGGGTTATAACTCTAAAAATGGTCTGAAAAAGCTTTTGAAAAGGTCTAGAAGCGTCAGAAAGTCACTGAGGCGCCTCCTCAGTTCACTAAGGTACCGCCTTAGTACACTGAGGTGCCTCCTCAGCATTGAGGCACTGCCTTAGCTCACTAAGGCACCTCCTTAGTGCTCAGGCACTACCTCAGCGCAATGAGGTGCCTCTTCAGTATTGAAGTGTCGCCTGATCAGCATGCAGACGAACTGCAGTACCAAAAACCTCTGTTTTTACATATTTTTTATCGTTTTCATCACCAACATAATATCCTAAAGATAATTACACTTACAGAGAGTTTATTCTAGCCTAACTAAAGGTTCTAAACTAATCAAAACAATCATAACACGTAATTCTAAAAAAATTCAAAAGTTTGAAATTAAAATAAAAATAAATTCATTTACCCCAAAATGCTTGAATTCAATACAAACTTGAATTTAGAAGATGAAAAGCTTAAAGAGTGATTAAAATTAATTAAATGATGATAATTTGAGAAGAAGCAAGAAAGAAATAAAGTGTTGATATGAAACATGAAAAAAAAACGTAAGGAAAAGGAGTTGCAACAGTTTTTTTTTCAAAAACAATAGCATTTAGCCTTTCTATTAACCCTCAATAATCTAATAGGCCCTCAAACTTATTTTTTAATCCTATTAACTATTATTGGATAGTTAACCTCTAGAGCAGGATATTATAATTGTCTTCCTCTTAAGAAATTTCATCCTCGAAATTTGCATACCTATGAGAAAAATAAATGGGGATATTGAATCTGCATATCTTCTTCTCTATCCCATATTGCTTCCTTTTTAGAATGATTACTCCATAATACCTTAACTAATAGAATTACTTTATTCCTCAAAACTTTCCCTTCTCTAGCTAGAATTCCTATAGGCTCTTCTTCAAAAGTCAAATCTTCCCTTAATTCTATTAGCAATTATTGCAGTATGTGTGTGTTGAACCGAATTGGTTCGGTTTTATTTAAATATTTTTCGATTTTGACTTTTTTTCACTTTTTAAATTTTAAATTTTAAATTATTTTATTTATATAATTTTGCAATATTCTAATAAGATTTATGAGATATATTAATATTAATTTTTTATATTTATTTTATTTATTAATTTTTTTAAAAAATGAAATAAACCGATTCTCTAAAAGATATTTAAATATTTTTTTGTTAGGATTTTTTTGGTAGTAAATAATTTTATTAAGAGTTTTATGTATTTAGAAACTAATATTATTAATAAAATTTAAAATATTAGTAATAAACCAATCAAACCGAACTATAAATATATATAA
>CATIWO010216512.1:0-19822 GCA_949673435.1 Macaranga tanarius
TAGTGGCTCTAGTTGGTTATATGTAGGGATGAGTGATAGACTAATATGGAATTCATTACCTAGATTGAATTAGGATAAGATCTTATGCTATCTAAGTTATTCTCGATGAATAAGTACTTGGCCAGGTCAAACTCGACTTAGCTGGAAAGAGTTTCGGTGCTAGAAAAGAGTTTCTAGTAGTAGTTGTGTTTTATCAAGAATTGAACTTAAGATGAGGTCATATGATTAAGGCCATTAGAGTTTGACTAATCTGTGACTCTAGCCAATATCAGGATCTTGTAATGAATGGACATTTAGTGCACGGTAATTGTATTATGTGGTTCTTTTGGATCTATATAAAGCATTCATTTCTACTTGGGTAGTCATGACATCTATGTTAGGTGTCACTCACGACTTATGGGAACTAAATGTGATTGATTGGGATTTTCACATTTAGTATGGAAAGATGTTTCTATAATATTAAGTATTAATATTATTTCCCATTGTCATTTAGACTTGAACCTAGTAAGTCATACACATAAAGGTTGCACTTGTGAAGATCAATATTAATTTGATTATTGATTAAAGAGTTTAATTAATTAATTAAATTAATTGAATTAGATTTGCGTGTATACGGGGATCTAGCATATCCCGAAATCTAAATTCAATGATTGGGACTTAATAGCAATTAAATAAATATTAATTTGGACTTGATTTAATATGTGATATTAAGTTCAAGGACTAGATTAATATTTGCCTTTTAATGGATTTTTATATTGGCCATGAAATGGACCCAGTAAATTAAAAATGATGGACTTATGCTTGGGATTTATTTAAAGAGTTTAAATTAGCCCATGAATTAAACATTGGTATGTAGTGGGCCTTCTCTAAGTGTAGAGAAGGCCATGTGCCCATAACCTTAGCCCATATCCATTAAGTGTTAATGAATATCAAGGCTAAGGTTATCCATGTAACCAAACACCACCCACTCACTTGTAAAGCCAAGCCATGCATATATGTGTTTTGTGTTTAATGCAAATGTTGCCTGCAATTAAATTTTTTAAATTCTGCATTTTTGATTGTTACACTTTCACACTATCCTTCATCAGCAAGGCTAGAATACCCAACAGAATCGACGTTTAAGCCAAACTAGAGTTTTTGCAATGACATAAGATGAAACATTAGCATCTCCAAAAGTTGTTATGGGTATGTTAACTATCCTTGACCGAGATTCTTATGTGTTATTTGACCTAGGAGCTACACATTCTTTTATGTCTCACTCTTTTGTTTTGCATGCTAATTTTAAGCCTAGTTCCTTATATGCTATAATGATTGTTAGTAATCCTTTGGGAAACTCTAAGGCTTCTGAGAAAGTGTATAAGGACTGTGTAGTTAAGATAGGTGAGCATGAGCTCCTAGCAAATTTAGTTCCCCTATAACTTTAAGTCTAGATGCTATCTTAGGCATAGATTGGCTATCTCACCATTATGCCATAGTGGATTATTTTAAGAAGATGGTAGAGTTTAATCATCTTGGGAAAACAAAATATTCTTTTCAAGGGATACGGCATGCTCTTCCCTTTTGTTTGATATCCACCATAACTGCGAGGAAAATATTAAGGAAGGGTTGTCAAATATATCTTACTTATATGGTTGACACTAAGTTTGAAGGGATGAAATTAGAAAACATTCCGATAGTATGTGAATTCGGATATATTTTTCCAGAAGATCTTCTAGGTTTACCCCCAGATAGAGAGATGGAATTTTCTATCAATGTGATTTCGGGTACAACTTTTATTTCTTAAGCACCCTATAGAATGGCTCCAGTATAGTTAAAGGAATTAAAGATCTAATTGTAGGAGTTATTAAATAAGGGTTTTATTAGGCCTAGTGTATCACCATGGGGAGCACTTGTGTTATTTGTTAATAAAAAGGATGGTTCCATGAGGCAATGTATAGATTACAGACAACAAAATAAGGTTACGATGCGTAATAAGTATCCATTGCCTTATATTAATAATATTTTTGATCAATTACAAGGAGCTCAGGTTTTCTCAAAGATTGATTTAAGGTTGGGGTATCATGAACTAAAAATCAAAGAGACAGATATACCTAAGATGGCTTTTAGGACACGTTATGGACATTATAAGTTTCTTGTTATGCCATTTGGGTTAACTAATGCACCAGCTGCCTTTATGGATCTCATGAATAGAGTGTTTTGGGAATACCTAAATAGATTTATGATTGTGTTCAAGGATGATATATTGGTATATTCTCGAAGTAAGGAAGAACATGAAGAACATTTGAGGACAGTTTTGAAAACTTTGAGAAGTAAGCAAGTCTTTGCTAAATTAAATAAATGTGAGTTTTGGCTGGACCAAATTGATTTCTTAGGGCATGTTATATCGGCAGAAGGCATTTATGTAGACCTTAAGAAAGTTGAGGCAGTAGTTAAATAGGAACAACCAACTAATACCACAGAAGTGAGGAGTTTATTGGGTTTAGCTGGTTACTATCGTCGATTTGTTCAAGATTTCTCAATCATAATAACTCCATTAACAAAATTGTTAAGGAAAAATGTGAAGTTTGTATAGACAAAAGATTATCAAAGGAGTTTTAAGGAACTTAAGGCATGTTTAACTTCTGCACCAGTATTAACTCTTCCTACTAGTGATGGTGAATTTGTGATATATAGTGATGCTTCTAAGAAAGGATTGGGTTGTGTTCTCATGCAACATGGAAAGGTTATAGCGTATGCTTCCAAACAACTGAGGCTACATGAGTTAAACTATTCTATCCATGATTTGGAATTAGCAGCTGTAGTGTTTGCTCTTAAGACTTGAAGGCATTATCTATATAGAGAGACATGTCAAATTTTTACAGATCACAGATCTCTTAAAGACCTTCTTAGTAAAAAAGAGTTGGATTTGAGGCAAAGATGATGGATTGAGTTATTAAAAGATTATGACTGTACAATTGAATATCATCCTGGCAAGGCAAATGTTGTGGCAGATGCTCTCAGTCGAAAATCCTATGGTAACTTAACTCGTATGATTTCTATCCAATTCTCTATGTTTATGGAACTTCAAGCAATGAATATGGATATGAAACTGAACGATCAAGGAACATTGTTGGTAACTCTCAAAGTTAGACCCGTTTTGGTAGAAAGAGTTAAGGAAGCTCAAACTCAGGATGCTCATTTATATAAAGTTATTGAGGAGGTGAAAAGTGCATCATGAATTGATTTTTCTCTTAGAGAGGATGGAGCTTTAATGTTTGGAGAAAGAATTTGCATTCCAAATATAGAAGATTTGAAGCAGGAGATTATGGAGGAGGCACATTGTTCTCTGTACTCAATGCATCCGGGTAGTACCAAGATGTATCGTACACTTAAGGAAAACTATTGGTGGCAGGGTATGAAAAGAGATATAGCAGACTACATAGCAAGATGTTTAGTTTGTCAACAAGTGAAAGCTGAACATTATCCATCAGGTCTTTTACAATCGCTTCCTATTCCAAAGTGGAAATGGGAGCATATTACTATAGATTTTCTAATAAGACTACCTCATATGCAATAAGGACATGATGTAATATGGATTATAATGGACAGGCTCACTAAATCAGCTCACTTTTTGCCTGTCAAAATGGATTATTCCTTGGATAAGTTGGCACAAGTTTATGTGAATGAGATCGTAAGTCTTCATGGTGTACTAATCTCCATTGTATCTGATAGAGATCCAAGGTTTATGATATGTGGTAATTAGCATAGTAAATTTAGTATGTTTCATGCATAATTAGGTTGTATTATGTTTACATTTTAGCTTAATTGTATGCATTTCATTAATAATCACAAATGCTTTTAGTTTTAATTGATGTTGTTTGAATTTATATGCATTTGGATGGATTTCTAATATTTTTGAAGTTTATGTAATGTTTAGGAAAATTCGAGCGTCATATAGAAATTATTTGCGCTCAAGTGAGTTGGAACTCGGCATACAGTCCATGCACATTCACGAGTCGGCAACATTGCTTGCACCTTCACGAGTGGACACAGAGGATCCACCTTCACGAGTCAGCAATATGCATTCCATGCAATTCACGAGTCGTGAAGCTTCTATGGTCTTCACGAGTCGGCAATCCAATTCTCGACTCAAAAATATTCGTATGTAGCTTCTCGACTCAGTAATGTCCACCTGAAGTTTCACGAGTTCCGATAGCGAGTCATCCTTCTCGACTCGGCAACAGCTTCTTGACTCGGTATAGGCAAGAAAAATCATAACCCTTCGGACCAAAGCATATGGCTTTTCACCTGTGTTGTACCCTTTCACTTGTGATGTACCCTTTCGTTTATCAACTGCCTAAACATAAATATTCTGTATTATTATTATTTTAGTTAGAACATATATAGTAGGAATATAGAACATTGTAGCCATAGAAAAATATTAGAACAAGAAGATTAAGAAGGAGAAAGAAAAGCTTGAAGATAAAAAGGACAATCCTAGAGTTCAGACGTTTTCTTATTTTCTACATTGTGTAACTCTTACTATATCTTCTTGTATTATTTTTGTTCTATGGATGATGTAGACTAATTGCATGTTGTTAGGATTAATCTTCATTTCATGAACCATGTCTACTAATTAATGAAAGTTAATCAAATTCTTCAAAGAATTTATTTTATGTTTATTGTACTTAATGCTTATTTATTTTTGGCCAATTTAAATATGATCTTAATTAGTGTTATACATTGAAAGATAGTAATATTAATGGAAGAAATAAACATATCATGAATTAATTTAATAATTAGAAATAACTTAAATTACTCATGTCCATAATTTGGGATAAACTTTTCTTTTTAATATGTGTGATTGATTTAAATTATTATGAGTGAGGATGAAAGTTAAGCCATGATGTTTAAATTATTGAATACATGTTTAAACAATTTATAATTGAAAGAGTAAGTTGATATATTATTGACTCAAGGAATTGCATTGGTTTGAAGAATAGTTTAATTACATGGAAAATGATTTGAGAGATAATTCCTAACAATTGCCTAAATTTCTTTACTTGTTGTTGTTGTTTAGAATTTAGTATGAATAATTATATAATTAAGTTAAAGTTAGTAGATTACGGTTTTAAATTTTATTTTATTAAGTAGAACTTTATTGTAATTAATTTGAGTCTTAAACAAGTTTCAATAAAATTAATTTGTGGCTAGTTCATTTAATCCTTGTGGGATACGACACTTGTACGCACCATATACTACTAATTCGATCTCATATACTTACGGGTATCGTATTTCTAAATTTGCGTGAATAATGTTTTGGTGCCATTGTCGGGGATTAAATTGGGTTAACGCAAATATTCATTTTGTTTGGCTTGATTTAAGGCACCATACGTGTTATTTATATTAGATAATTTGTTTGTTGAATTTTATTATTTAGTGTGTCATTTGTATCTTGTAGGAATTTGTTTAAGAGTGAATGCACAATACTCGTAGCAAAATAATAGAGTCTCTTGTCTACATATTAGAGATTTCAAGATTAGAATGAGAGATTAGAAAGAAAAGTAGAGACGAGCCAAGAGCAATGGAGAATCCGCGAGAACCGAAGAGAACATTGTTGGATTCGGTTATACCGGGTCTAGATGGGGCACAACAAAGCATCACTAGGCCAACTATTAATGCTAACAACTTTGAGATTAAACCAGCTCTCTTGTAAATGCTTCAACCAAGTGTGCAGTTTTATGGATTATCTAATGAGGATCTAAATGTTCATATTGCTAACTTCCTGGAGATTTGTGATACATTTAAGTATAATGGTGTGTCCGATGATGCAGTTAGGCAGAGGTTATTCCCTTTTACACTCAAGGATAGGGAAAAAGCATGGTTGAATTCACAACCACCAGCATCTATTACTACTTGGGACTTGTTGGCAAAAGCATTTTTAGCCAAGTACTTCCCACCGGCAAAGACAACTAAGATTATAAAAGAGATCACTTCCTTTTAACAATTTGAACATGAATCATTATGTAAAGCATGGGAAAGGTTCAAGGAGTTGTAAAAAAGTTGCCCACATTATGGCTTGCCAAGGGATGTTTTGATACGGACATTCTACAATGGGGTTGTAAGATCTACAAGAGACACTATAGATGCGGCTTTGGGTGGTTCTTTGATGAGAAAAATAGTAGATGTTGCTTTTGGGCTGCTAGAAGAGATGGGCAATAATAATTGTTTGTGGCCATCGGAGAGGCTTAATCTACCGAGGCAAGCTAAGAATGGAGGGGATGTGGTTGCTTCACTTCAAGCATAAATTGCTAACTTATCAAGGCAACTTGGTGGTTTGAATATGAGAGCTACTTCTATTCCATCCAACTCTCAATTGCCAAGTGAGGGTTGTTCTATGATTGGACATATGGGTGGAGAGTTTGACATGGTAAATTTCGGCATGCAAGGTAAGAATTGTCAGGAGCACGTGAATTTTGTAGGGAGCCAAGGGCAAGCTAGGCAACAAAACAACCTTTACTCTAACACTTACAGTCCTGGGTGGATGAATCACCCTAATTTCTCATAGAGTAACAATAATAATGTTGCTCAAGGGTTCAACAATATGACAAGGCAAGGTCCAATTGGGTTTCAAGGTACTCAACACGATAGGTTAGCTTCCTTAGAGTTGAAGTTAGATAAATTTCTTAATGATATGAATGCTAAAATGGCGGGTCAAGATGAGAATCACAAGAGAATGGAGATGAAATTTGATCAAATAGCAAAGAACCATACTTCTTCTATTCATAACATTGAAGTATAATTGGGTCAACTTGCTAATGCTTTGGCCACTAGACCACAAGGTAGCCTTCCAAGCAATACGAAGACCAATCCGAGGGAGCAATTAAAGGCAATAATATTATAGAGTGGTAAAGAGCTAAAGAATCAAGCTAATGATAGTAAGGAGTTGAATGAAGAGATTGGTGAGCAACTTGTGAAAGAATTAGTGAATGATAATGAAGAAGAAGTCAAAGGAGATGAGGTGCACAAGAAAGAAATTCCTACTTCATTAGAACCACCAAGGATACCATTTCATTAACGGTTGAGAAAGACACAAGATTCACAACAATTTGCAAAATTTTTAGAGATATTCAAAAAATTGCAAGTGAACATACCATTTACGGAGGCTATTTCTCAAATGCCTCTTTATGCTAAGTATCTTAAGGACATCATCACCAACAAGAGGAAGTGGGAAGAGAACCAAATGGTAGCACTCATCGAGACTTGTAGTTCTATTATTTCACGCAAGATTCCAACCAAGCTTAAGGATCCAGGGAGTTTCACTATACCTTGTTTTCTTAGTGATAAAGAATTTCCTAGATGCTTATGTGATTTAGGAGAAAGCATTAATTTGATGCCTCTTGTTCTTTTTAGGAAATTGGAGCTTAGAGATGTTACACTAACGGGCATGACTTTGCAATTAGCCGACCATTTGATCAAGAAACCTTTTGGAGTTGTGGAGGATGTTCTTGTCACTGCATATAAGTATATTATCCCTATAGATTTTGTTATTTTAGATTATGAGGCTGATTTAAATTGTCCTATAATATTAGGGAGACCTTTCTTAAATACGGGAAGGGCACTCATTGATGTTTATGAGGGAAAACTTACCTTAAAAGTAGGGAATGAGAGTGTAGAGTTTCATATATCTAAAATGCTGAAATATCATTTTAATAATGAGTCTTGCATGAGAGTGGAAATCATTGATGAGTGCATGGAACAATTTCTAAGTAATGAAAATGACCCAAAAGAGGATTTGACATTAGGAAAGGAAGATGAAGGAGAAATAGAAAAAAATTATGTTAAACCGGAGCTCTTATTGAGGAGCAATAGTCCTACTCCTCCATCCATTGCAAGACCACTTCAATTAGAATTAAAACCATTGCCTACCCAATTGAGATACACATTCTTGGGTGCACATAATACTCTTCCCATAATTATCTCTAACAAATTAACTTTGGAATAAGAGAGAAAAGTAAGCAAAGTGGTGAAGGGTAGGATTAGAGCTATAGGTTGTCAAATTTTTGATATAAAGGGAATTAGTCCATCCATTGTCATGCATAGAATCTATATGGAGGATGGACATAGGCCTATAATGGAGAGGCAACGTAGGCTTAACCCCCATATGAAAGATGTGGTAAAAAAAGAGATAGTTAAACTATTAGATGTAGGAATTATATATCCTATTTCTGATAGTGCATGGGTAAGCCCAATACAATGTGTGCCTAAAAAGGGTGGTATGACCGTAGTTGAGAGTGATGAGGGTGAGTTGATTTCAAAAAGACTAGTGACTGGATGGCGTGTCTGTATCAATTATAGAAAATTAAATTCTGCAACAAGGAAAGATCATTTTCCTCTTCCTTTTATCGATCAAATGCTAGAAAGAATAACCGGGCATGCTTATTATTGTTTTCTTGATGGATATTCTGGATATAATCAGATTTTTATTTTTCCAGAGGACCAAAAGAAAATAACATTCACATGTCCTTATGGTACTTTTGCATATCGTAGAATGCCATTTGAATTATGTAATGCCCCGGCCACATTTCAATGATGTATGGTGGCTATATTTTCAGATTTAATTGAAGATATTATGCAAGTTTTCATGGATGATTTTTCTATTTTTGGTGATTCTTTTGATAATTGATTAACTAACCTTGATAGGATTTTAAGAAGGTGTGAAGAAACTAACCTTGTTTTGAATTGGGAAAAATGCCACTTCATGGTGGATGAAGGTATAGTTTTGGGACATAAAATCTCCTACAAAGGTATAGAAGTTGATCGTGCAAAGACAGAAATCATAGAAAAATTGCCACCTCCTACTTCCATAAAGGGAGTACGAAGCGTTTTAGGACATACTAGTTTTTATAGGTTCTTTATAAAGGATTTTTCTTTAATTGCTAAACCATTGACTAATTTATTAATTAAGGATGTTCCTTTTGTTTTTGATGATGCATGTCTAAGTGCTTTTAATATGTTGAAGGAAGCTTTGATTTCAGCTCCAATTATTACACCACCAGATTGGTCTCTTCTTTTTGAGATCATGTGTGATGCAAGTGATTATGCTATTGGTACGGTACTTGGACAAAGGAAAGATGGCAAGCTTCATGTAATCTATTATGCTAGTAGAACATTGGTGGATGCTCAATTCAATTATACAACTACAGAAAAGGAAATGTTAGCGGTTGTATTTGCAGTGGATAAGTTTAGATCCTATTTATTAGGTTCAAAGGTGATAATATCTACTGACCATGTAGCTATTCGGTACTTGTTTGCCAAGAAGGATGCAAAACCAAGGTTCATGAGATGGTTGTTGTTACTCCAAGAATTTGACTTGGAAATCAAAGATAAGTAGGGTTCAGAGAATTTGGTAGCGGATCATTTGTCAAGTTGGTTAAACAAGAAGATGAAAAGCATCAAACATCTATCAATGATAACTTTTTGGATGAGTTTCTTTTGGTCATGCAACACTTGACTACACCATGGTATGCAGACATTGCTAACTTTTTAGCTTGTGGGATAATGCCGGATAATGTGACTTACCAACAAAATAAGAAGTTTTTGCATAATGCGAAACATTATCTATAGGAAGATCCTTTCTTGTATATAATTTATGGTGATAGCATCATTAGAAAATGTGTGCCTGAATTAGAGGTATATGAGATTTTAGTGCATTGTCATAACTCTCCATGTGGGGGCCACTATGGAGCTACCAAAACTACAGCCAAGATTTTGGAGTGTGGATTTTATTGGTCTACATTATTCCAAGATGTGCAACAGTTTACTAAGCAATGTGATCGGTGTCAAAGGATAGGAAATATTTCTCAACGTCAAGAGATGCCACTTCACTACATTCTTGAAGTGGAGATCTTTGATGTTTGGGGATTGGATTTCATGGGGCCATTCCCTTCATCATGTGGAAATCAATATATTTTAGTAGGAATTGACTATGTTTCTAAATGGGCGGAAGCAATTGCCTTACCTACAAATGATGCCAATGTTGTACTCAAGTTCCTAAAAAAGCTCTTTTCATGATTTGGAGTACCAAGAGCAATCGTAAGTGATGGGGGATCACATTTTTGTAATCCCCAATTTGAGTCTTTGTTGAAGAAATATGGAGTGAGGCATAAGGTGGCTACCCCCTATCATCCTTAAACGAGTGGTCAAGTGGAAGTAACAAATAGAGATCTCAAGAAAATTTTGGAGAAAACGGTGGTCAATTCAAAGAAAGATTGGGCAATGAAACTTGACGATGCTCTTTGGGCATATAGTACAACCTACAAGTCAACAATTGGTATGTCTCCCTATAGACTTGTGTATGGAAAAGCATGTCATTTACCAGTAGAATTGGAACATAGAGCATATTGGGCAATCAAGGAATTAAATTTTGATTTAAAGGCTGTGGGTGATAAAAGATATCTACAATTGAACGAGCTTGATGAGATTAGGCTTAATGCTTATGAGAATGCTAAATTGGTGAAGGAAAGGACCAAGAGATGGCATGATAGCCATTTAGTGAAGAAAGATTTCAAGGTAGGTGATAAGGTACTCTTATTCAATTCACGATTGAGATTGTTTCTGGGTAAATTAAAATCAAGATGGAGTGGCCCATTTGAAGTAACACAAGTGTTTACCCATGGAGCTTTGGAATTAATTGATGGTAATGGGTCAAAATTCAAAGTGAATGGTCAACGGTGTAAAGTCTACTATGGAGGTATATTTCCTAAAGAGAGGACATCTCTTAATTTAAATACACCTACTCAGTAAGTCAATTTCAGATTACTTTTCCTTTTATTTTTAATCAAAATTTTCTTTTAGTATGTGTTCATAAATTTTAAGTTTTAGTATTTTACATTTCTTATTATTATTTTCATTATTGTTATTGTTATTCTTATTATATGTATTTTTCTTGTTAGTATTTTTGGGTTTTTGTGTTTTAATTTTTATTTTAAATAATTTCAAAAAAAAATTAAATTAATTAAAAAAATTAAAAAATTTTAAGGGGTGCTGAGTCGGCACCCCAGGCTCAAGATTACCGAGTCATGAGTGCCCCTTCCACTATCACGACTCGGCAAGGGCCTTTCAAAGTTGCCGATTCTTGAGTGTTTTTCCACTGTCACGACTCGGGAACAGGAATCTTATTGGTACCGAGTCGTCAGTCCCCACTTCTGCAAATTATTTATCTTTGTTGAGTGCAGCAATTTCCAACTTCTGCACATTATTTTGTCTTTAACAAGTGCATCATTTCCAAGTTCTGCACATTATTCTTGTCTTTTTTGTCTTTACATACACAATTCTTACACATTTCTTACACAATTCATTTCCTCCTTTCATTTAACATTTAAAAAATTTCTTCATCGAGTGTATCATTTCTTCTTTCTTTATTTTTCAATTTATTTCTTCCCTTTTATACAACATCATCTTCTTTACATTTTATTCTCTCTACACTTCCATTTTCTCTTCATTTGCATTTTCTCTATATTTTAATTTTCTCTACTCCTTTCTTTTACTTTTTCTCTACATCTTTATTTTCTCTACACATCTGTACCATCTCCTATCTTTTGTTTATTTTTCTCTGCACATTTTCTTTATCTTTATCATTATGAAGAAAGCTTCATCATCTTCTAAGGGTAAAGGCAAACGCAAAGCCGTTGTACAACAAGAGGAGAAGAACCCACCACGTGATATAGCTGGAAGGTATGCCGCCCCTTTTCCTATTTTTCATAAATTTGAGGGGGGAAAGATATGTTCAATATATGACTCGCGAAGTTGTTGGTTTAAAATTTTTACCTAAGCCTATTATTGAAAAAATGGGCATGACTAATATTATGGATAAATTTTTGAAATCAATTGGACTTAAGAAATTTGTTGATATGGAATATGATTCTTACGTGCCATTGACGCAAGAATTTTATTGTTCTTTTGTTACAAGTGATGAGAATATGCATGCTCTAGAATTTCGACTGTTAAGCACAACTTATCAATTGACTCATCAATTCATGAAAACTGTGTTCGGCTTTTCTAAAGATGGTGAGCAACAAATTACATATGATTTTAAGGCTGGCTAATTTTGGGCAATCTTGACGAATTTGTCTCCACACTGTGATTCTAGACTAGGCAAGACTATATTTATCAAAGATCACAAATATTGGCTTTTACATAAAATACTTGCATGTCTTCTTTTTCGCAAATTGGAAGGCAATCGAGTCTCTGTCCAAGAATTATTTTTGATGTGGTGTGTTTATACAAAAAAAACAATTTGTTGGACTTATTGGCTTATGAATCAATTGCTTTGTTCTACTAGATCGGGTCCATGGTCATGTGATTACTCAAATTGCTATTGCTTGTGGTGTTTCACAATCTTCTTTGTCAAGTATGAGATATGCAGGGATGATCCATTTTACTAAGCAAGCCTTTACTCATGGAGAAGTTATTGATATTCATTGCAACCTCAAGCATGCCCATGAACGATCTTGTTGGATCAAACGAAATCAAACTCCATAAATGGTACAAGTGGAGGAGAAAAGTGAGGAAGCAAGTGATGATTATGCACATAATGGTAGTAGGACGGGTGCTGCACAACCACAACACACTTTCGGACATGTGGAGAAGGGTGGAAGCGTTTCTAGTATTCCTAGTGACTTGGCTTTGTGGCAGTAAGTTCTTGATGGTCAACAAGCCATGATGAAACAAATGGAGCAATTTAATGTTCGACAAAATCGTACAGAGCATTGGCAAAGGCGTATATATCACAAGATTGACAGCTTAATTGAGCATAGTGGGTATCAAATTGATTTCCCACCACCTTCTCCGTACTAAGATTAAGGGAGCTCTTCTCATCTTTTTCTCCTCACTTATATTTTGTTTGCTTGTCTTTATTATGCTTGCATGTCTACATTAGGGACAATGTATTTTTAAGTGTGGGGGAGTTTAAGGTTAGTATGTTTTATGTTTTACGTGTTTTTATGTCGTTATGTTTATATTTATATGTGTTGCATTTATATTGCATTTTTAATTTACTAGCTAGTTTGCATTTCAAATAATTGTTGATTTCATCTTTATACTCCTTTCAATTTTGTAATGATCTTGTTTTAATTTGGTTCATGCATATATTAAGTTGTAGAGACACTTTGAATTTTGATTGAAAGTCTACTTCACTCGCTTTATGTGCCATGAATATGAACAAGAGTGTGTAGATTTTGTAAATTGCCTTGTTTTATTACTTTTGAAATCTTTAATCACTTAAATTATTTAATTTGGATTAATGAATTAAGCTCAAGTTTTAGGAAAATTTTATATGTTTATTTACGAGGAAATTTTATCCATGATATATACTAGTAATTACTCAATAAAGGATAAGGACCTAGATTAAAAAAATATACAAATTAAAAAATAAAAAAAAGAGTGAGATGGAGCGTAAAACACACTCATTTTTTATTAAACAAAAACACAGCAAACTTGATTATGTTATGAATTTCGAGTAAATTGTGTGCATTTGTGTTTGCTCCTCATTTGCATTCGTTTGGAAAGGATTTCTAATTTATGTTCAAGTAATGTTGTATAGTCTAAAAATACCTTGAGAATTAGTTGCTAGTGTGTATGTATGTTCTTTTATCCTCTATGCTTTAATGGTTTTCCTTTAACTAGAGTTTGATTAATGAATGGGAATTTAATTTGACTTGCGTGGATTTCATTTGTAATAATATTCGGTGAGAGTTACTTTATTTTCTACATTATTATTAATTGTCTTTATTCTAGGCTTTAGAAGACTTGTGGAGTAGATGTTTAATCTCATTTCTTATTATTTCCGTAATTTAATGTAGTTATGATCCTTATTAGTACTTAATCATGTTGAATTAAAAGGAGTAATTTATTACTTTGTGTTTGAACCTTCATCAGTGATGCTGAGTTTTGCTTGAGGGCAAGCAAAGTCCAAGTGTGGGAGAGTTTGATATATAGTAATTAGTATAGTAAATTTAGTATGTTTCATGCATAATTAGGTTGTATTAAGTTTACATTTTTACTTAATAATAGTGCATTTTCTTAGTAATCACAAATGCTTATGGTTTTCATTGATGTTTATTAAATTTATATGCATTTGGATGGTTCTCTAATGTCTTGAAGTTTATTTAATGTTTAGGAAAATTAAAGGGTCATATAGAAGTTATTTGAAGTCAAGTGAGTGGGACTCGGCAAAGCGCCAACTCGGGAAGAATCGGCTCACCATGCAATTCATGACTCGGCATGCATTGCATGCAAATTCACGAGTCTGCACAGAGGAATGCAATTCACGACTCGATAAGCCCCATCCAAATTCACAAGTTGGCATGGAATATGTCCTTCACGACTCGGTAAGCTCTTATACACCTTCACGAGTCGCGACAGTGAGTCATCCTTCACGACTCGGCATAGGCAAGAAAAGTCACAACCTTTCGGACCAAAGCATATGGCTTTTCACCTATGTTGTACTCTTTCATTTATTAACTGCCCAAACATAAATATTCTGTATTATTATTATTTTACAAAGAACATATACAACGGCATTAAAAAACATTTTTTAGCCATAAAGAAATAATTATTACAATAAGAAGATTAAGAAGGAAAAAGAAGGCTTAAAGATCAAGAGGACAATTCTAGAGTTTGGATGCTTTCTTATTTTCTACATTGTGTAACTCTTACTATATCTTATTGTATTATTTTATTTCTATGGATATAGACTAATTGCTTGTTGTTGGGAATTATCTTCTTGGCAAGAACCATATCTATTAATTAATGAAAATTAATTAATTTCTTTAAAGAATGTATTTTATTTTTATTGTTCTTAATGCTTGTTTATTTTTGGCCAACTTAAACATGATCATAGTTAGAATTATGCATTGAAAGATGGTAAAACTAATGGAAGATGTAAACATAACATGAATTAATTTAATGATTAGAAATAACTTAAATTATTTATGTCTATAATTTGGGATAAATTTTGCTTTATAATATGTATGATTGATTTAAATCATTATGAGTGAGGATGAAAGTTAAGCCATAGTGTTTAAATTGTTGAATGCATGTTTAAACAATTTATAATCGAAAGAGTAAGTTGATACATTATTAGACCCAAGAAATTGCATTGCTTTGAAGAATAATTAAATTTGCATGAAAAATAATTTGGTAGATAATTCCTAATAAATGTTATAGTTTTTCTAATTGTTGTTGCTCTAGAATTTATTATAATAGTATATTAGCATTTAGATTTTATTTTAATTAAATTAGCACTGTTGTTAAATTTATTTGAGCCTTAAACAAGTTTTAAATAATATTACTTAGTGACTAGCTCATTTAATCCTTGTGGGATACGACACTTGTACGCACCATATACTACTAATTCGATCTCGTATACTTACGGGTATCACATTTATAATTTTGCGTGAACAATCAACATTTTGCATAGTCGATGGTCACAAAGCCAATCAACATAATCAACATTTTACATAGTCAATGGTCACAAAGCCAATCGACATAATCAACATTTTGTATAGTCTATGGTCATAAAGCCAATCGATATAATCAACATTCCACATGGTCGATGGTCACAAAGCCAATCGACTTACTCATATTTCACATAGTCGATGGTCATAAAGCCAATCAACATAATCTTATTTCACATAGTCGATGGTCACAAAGCCAATCGACATATTATCACATATCACATATCAACATAATTAACATTTACTCATAACCATAACATCATTGTATCCAATGTCATCACATTACCTAACATAACTCATCAATCATAGTTCGTCCAATATACTCATCACAATCACTCATCTACTCAATCACAATCACAATCACACCAAGATAATGAATAAGTAGAATTCATGCATTTCCTTCATTTTCATTGTGAATCTATATCATTCATATAAATTCTTATCACTGATAGTACATATACCTTACCAAGTCCCCAATATACTCACTTGGTATTTCACATAAACATTAATGTTCATATACAATTCTTAATATATCAATTCCTAAAGAATATTAGTATTCTATTAACAACATTAACATTTCCTTACGTCTCATTCATTATATTTAATAACTACTTACCTCAAGTACTTTTCATCTTTAAATAAGAAGAGTTTTTTTAGTTAGTTGCCTTCTTCTTGCCCTTTGTAGCTCCTACACATATCCACATATCCACATATCAAACACACATTCAACACATCACATATGCACTTAAACTTAACTTATATAATATATCACCTCAAATTTGATATATCCAAATATCTTGTACACAAATCCTTTGACTCCCATTTTAATACAAATGTTTGGACTATGTGTCTATTTTTATTTCCAATTAGAATTACCTAATTTGGGCATGTATAGAATTAATTATGAATTTTTAAACACTAATAGGTCATACAAGGAATTAGAGTGAGTAACAAAATGTCGAGCTCTGTTAGTTTCTTCTAGAGATAGATCCAGCTCAATATAAAAACATAAGAGTTGTAGAGGACTCCTTAAAGTTTCCAGAATATTAAACTTTGCTCAATTTAGAGGTCTAAAACTCTAGATATCACCATATAACCAACATATAAAAAAAATTTACAAACCAGCCTACATACTGCTGTTGGCATGTTTGATGCGTGAAATTCATAATGCTTTCAACAATCATAAACACATCCTATGATTACCAAATTCATACAAATTTTGCATATATGATCTACTATCAATTATAATTGGAATTACTCAAATCAGACATATATAAAATTCTTTATGGATTTTTGAATCCATTCGGGTAGAACAGGGCCATCAATATGAGCATCAAAATGTCGACTCCTATTAGGCCCTTCTAATAATAGATTTAGTCAAAACTCAAAACATAAAAATTATAGAGAACTCTCTGAAAGTTTTAGAACCTCTAACCATGCTTAATTCAGAGCTCTATAACCAAAGTTATGGTAAAAATAATAGGACTAAAAAAATAGGGAAAACAGAATCGAATTTACAATAATTTAAAATTCAACTTGAATAAACAATAATTGTATGTAAATCTTACCAATTGATGCTTCGATGAATTAAAGCCCTTCTAATGCTTTCCAAAGCAATTATTTGATCACTTGAATAAGATCCAAAAATCTCTCAAGAAAACCCCCTCTTCTCTTCTTCCATTCTCTACAAATCTCTACACCACAAACACACATATACACACACATACACTAACCAATCAAAACTCTTTATTTTCCCCCTAAAGTCTCCTCTTCCATTAATGCATATTTATCACTAAAATACAATAATAATAATAATAACAATAATAAATCTAGATATCTATAATAATATATCACCACAATATCTCCATAGCCCCTCAATTAGGAGTGTAATCGAGCCGAGTCGAGTCGACATAATGGCAGGCTTGAGCTCGACTCGGTTTCAAAGATCGGAGCTTAAAACTCGACTCGAACTTGATTGAGTTTTATTTGTAGAACTCGAGCTCGGCTCGATAGAAGGTTGAACATACTCGAGCTTGACTCGATAATATAAATATAATTTTTAATATTTTATCATCCATATTCAAATAATAAAATTTATAGAGTAATAATCCATCAAATTACAACTAAAAGAACTAAAATTAATTTTTTTTGAAAGGAAAATAACTAAAATTAATAACAATATAAAAATAATAGTTCCCCAAACCAACAAAACTAACCTAAAAACAACAATAATTTAGCCTTAAAACAACAGTATTCATAAAATTAATAACAATATAATGTAAAAACAACAATAATTTTGCTGGTAAAGTACAAAATCAAAACCAGCTGCTTAAGTTCATCATCTACTTTAATGATGGCCTTGGGATCATTTGGGTAGGCAATATCATCATGAGAGTCCAAATTTGACAGCAGCTTTCAATTTGTATATAACACTGGCATAGTGATAAAATATCACCACTTACTTATAGTTGTATGATTTCATGGCATTTACTATTAAAAATTCAAACAACAAATGCTAACTTAGCCTGGTGCAGCGTATGTGAATGAATGATAGTCTCAGGCGCTACTTCTTATGGGTTGTGAGCGGAATAGGTTCCCCCATCAGGAATGGGTGGGCTATCAATCAAATCAGATCAAGAACAAATAATGTCAAGAAATCAAGAAGCTAGCTATAGAAATAGCATCGAAATGAAACAGACCAATCCATGAAAGTTTGGTACAAGTTGAAATAGATAAAATAGAGATTAAAGGTAATTAATCTTGCTTGAATTTATAATACAAAAAATAAAAATAACTATTAAATCTAGTAACAACCCACTTTACCATTCTTGAATTGGAAACCACCCAACTCAAAAAGAAGATAATATTAATAAAAATAAATAAAGAAACCACTCAACAAAAGCAGAATATATATATGATAAAATTTTTAAAAACTAGCATTAGACATAATATGGCATTATTATAAAATTTTTGAAAATGTGTGCAAAAAATGTGCCATAATATGCCATTATAATAAAAAAACTAAACACCTAGCATCAGACATAGAAGTAGTAGAAGCATAAGAGTGCTATTCTTATCGTTTCTAACAAAAAATGCAAGCAGAAGCAGCAGAAGTAGAGAATGAGATGAGAAAAGAAACGCATACATGTTTATTGTACACTGAAGCAGCGGAAGTAGAGAATGAGATGAGAAAAGAAAAGCAGGTAGTGAAGTTTGAACTGTTGAAGTTTGAACTGGGTAGAGAAAAGAAAAGCAAGGAGATAAGAAGAAAGGGGGGAGTCGGTGCTGTATGAACTTTGAAGTGTGTATGCTCTTCTCAATCTAGGGTTTTTTAGTTTGATTTTATAGTTAATGTAAACTTGTAAATATGATAAATATAAAGGGTAAACTAATAAATATATAAAAGCTCGGTAAAGCTTGCGAGCTCACCGAGTCGAGTATTACGTAGACTCGAGCTCGACTCGATAAGCTACTCGAGTAGCTCGAGCTCGACTCGGTTCATATCGAGTCAATTTCAAACTTTTTCTGAGTCGATCCCGAGTAGCTTGCGAGCAAGATTGACTCGGTTACACCCCTACCCTTAATAAAATGGGTATATTACACAATAACCCATAACTTTCTATTATGACAATTTTATTCCAACTTACCTTACAATTTAGTCTCTCTCTACAAAACATACACATACCCAAACTCAAATTAAATCCACTATCTATGATGTATAAAATGCAACATGTAATATCGAAACAGGTATTCAAAAAGGCGGGTGTTACATTAATAATAATGTAATTGTATACATATATATTTAAACTTAATAGTAGTATTATATATACTAATTACTAAAATTATGTACATAGTTTCATTGTGTTTTAATGATATTAAATTATCTAGATTACCTATTTTGATGATATTAAATTATCAATAATAATTTACACTAAATTTATGTAATTTCTTAATATTGATATTAATTGATGCTAAATTATATAACTTTAATATTTTCATTATGTTTGTTTACTTAATATTAAATTAAATATTGTATAATATATACTTAGTATTTAAATTATTTTTAATTAGTATTAGTACTTAATATGAATGCCAATTTACATTATAACGTATATTAATAATACTATTAGTGTATTTCTATTAATAATATTATTATTAAAAATATATAAGTCTATTATAAATATATAAATTTTTATTATATTTAATTATTTATTTTTTATTTAATATTGAATTAGCAGTGAATAATATTTTATTTTAAGTAATTTAAATATTTGTTATAATAGTAATAATAATGAAATTAATAAAAATATTTTGTTAATAATTTA
>CATIWO010216659.1:0-16672 GCA_949673435.1 Macaranga tanarius
GTGGTTAGTGGAGAGTGTAGAGACAACTCTCTCACTCCTTATGCATGTGAATTGAGTGTGAGACACTCAACACATAAACTATTATCATATTGATTTATTGATATAGTTAGTGGAGAGTGTAGAGAACTCTCTCATGCATATGGTTAGAGTGTATGACAATTCACCTATTAACTATTCTCAAATTGTTTGATATAGTTAGTGGAGTTTGTAGAGAGAGCTAACACACAACTTCATTTGCACAATTGGGAGAGAGAAATTGATATCAACATTAGAGAGAAAAGTTATAGAGAGAGTCCTCTTCATCTTCTTTCTTCAAGGGTTCTTGATATCAATCAAACATAAGTGTTGTGTTCTTTCTTCTTAGTCCATCATCTTCAAGGGTTGCTTGATTGTCCTACACATCCTTGCTTGGTGGAAGTTCTTGCAAGCTTTTTAGGTCAACAAAGGAGAGGCTTGTGGCTTGAACAACACCATCCTTGGAGGTCTTCCTTGCCAACCTTGTGTTTCAAGCTAGAGGCTTCACATTTGGGGAGCTCAAGCTTGTAGATCACCATCAACCAAAGCTTTTCAAGCGTGCTACCAACTAAGGTGTATGTAAGTTTTACAATATCTCTCAGTTATTAGGTCTTCTTCTTGATCGCATGATTTAGTTGTTATGTTGTTGGTATATTGTTCATTATGCATATTTAGCTATGTAAGAGTGCATGTGATATGATCTATGGGCATGAAAGTGTTTGTGTTAGATGTAAATGCTGCATGCAATAAAATTTTTTAAATTCTGCATTTTATTGTTTCTCTACACACACTTTCCTTTATGATTGAAGGTGTATGCATAATGCTCAATGATCAGGTAAAGAAAGACTTTCATACGTACTGGAGCTTACTAAGTTTGTAAAAATAAATTGAAAGTGAGTGAAGGAAAAGATGAGCATAATGGCAGATGATAGGGATGATGCAAGAGCTGATAACAGAATCCTTCTAGACACATCCATGCCGAGTTTAGGAGGAACTCAATGCAGCATAACAAGGCTAAGCATTAATGCGAATAATTTTGAGATTAATCTGGCCATATTGTAAATGCTTCAGTCAATGGTTCAGTTTTATGGTTTAACTAATAAAGATCCACACGATCATATTGCTAAATTTTTAAAAATTTGTGACATGATCAAATTCAATAGAGTGACTGATGATGCATTAAGGTTATGTTTATTTCCTTTCACGTTGAAGGATGAGGCAAAAGCGTGGTTAAAATCTCAACTACATGGTTCTTTCACCATATGGGATGATGCTAAGGTTTTTTTTGCTAAGTATCTCTATTCTTTTAAAGAAAACAAAAGTTGTTAAGAAAATCACCTTATTTCAACAATTTGACAATAAGTCAATGAGCGAAGCATAAGAGAGATTTTCAAATTTGCAAAGGACTTGTCCACATCATGGGTTGCCTAAAGATATGATCATTAGGACTTTTTATAATGGAGTCATAGCATCTACTCGTAATTCAATTGATTCTAAGGCTGGTGGTTCATTAAGGAAAAGACAGTGGATGAGGCTATAGTAATTTTAGAAAGAATGGCATATGACAATTGCTTATGGTCGTTAGACTATGCTAATCCACCAAAAGCAATGGGAAAGCTCAAAGTGGACACCGTTATAGCCCTTCAAGCTCAATTTTCTACACTTTGCAACCAACTTGGCAACCTCACACCGAAGGCTAACATGACTCCTTCATAATTTCTAGGTAAGCAATGTAATATGTTAGGAAATCCAAGTGATAAGAATGTTTTGTGTAATGCAAGAATTTTAGAATAAAATTTTATTAAGCAAGCGAATTATGTAAGAAATTAATTTTAAGGAAGGGAAGCTAACAACACTTACTCCAATATGTATAACCCGGAGTGGTGAAATCACCTAAATTTTTTGTGGAGTAATAACAACAATATGGTTATGCCAAATTTCCCCCACAATAATAACATGGTAAGGTAACAAGGACCTTCGGGATTCTAACATTCTCAACAAGATAGGATGGCTTCAGTAGAGAACAAACTAGATAAATATTTGGATGTCATTATAACTAAACTAACGAGCTAAGATGGGAATCAAAAGAGGATGGAAGCCAAATTTGACCAAATAGCAAAGAACCATTCCTCTTTGATTCATAACATCGAGGTTCAGTTGGGCCTGTTTACGAATGCAATAGGAATAAGAGGGCAAGGCAATTTTCCAAGCAACACTAAAACTAGTCCAAGAGAAGTGAAGGCTATCACTCTACGAAGTGGTAAGGAGCTAAAATTAAAGGTTGAGATAGACATTGAGACAAAGATAGATGAGGAAGATGATCAATATGTGATGGTAGAGGACGTGTCCAAAGAGATGATAAGAAATCTAAGGTGTAGAGTTCGACCCTACCACTTGCGCCTAAGATCCCTTTTCCTTAACGGTTGAGAAAGAAAACGGATGAAGATTAATTCGCTAAATTTTTGGAAATTTTCAAGAAATTACAGATTAATATACCACTGGCAGAAGCATTAGTTCAAATGCCCAAATACGCTAAGTTTTTTTAAAAAATCATCACTAACAAGCATACTCAGGATAGTAATTAAACAGTGCCATTGGGAGAAACATGTAGCTCTATCATCTTTAGAAAATTACCTACCAAATTAAAGGATCCAGGAAGTTCTACTATTCCTTGTTTTGTTAGTACTAATAAATTTCCTAAATGTTTATGTGACTTAGGAGCAAGCATTAATTTAATGCCTTTGTCTTTTTTCAGGAAACTTGGACTAAAAGATGCAAAAGCTACCAATATGTCTCTTCAATTGGCAGATCACTCAATTAAGAAGCCTCATGGAGTAGTAGAGGATGTGCTAGTAAAGGTAGATAAATTTATTTTTCTTGTTGACTTTGTGGTTTTAGATTTTGAGGATGATAGAATTTGTCCACTAATTTTAGGCCATCCTTTCCTAAACATTGGGAGAGCTTTAATTGATATGCATAAGAGTAAACTAACACTAAGAGTTAGGGATGAGAGTGTAGAGTTTGTAATGTCCAAACTCATGAAATATCCTATAGATGATGAAGTTTGTATAAAAATTATAGCGATAGATGAGTGTGTAATGGAATTAAATTTTTCACTTTATGAGAGTGATGATGAGGAGTAAAAGTTATTGAATTAGAGGATAAGGTAGAATATGGAAACACATTCACTAAATCGTAGCTCTTAGTTAGAAGTGATAATCCTATACCTCCATCCATTAAAAAACTGCCTAAATTAGAATTTAAACCATTACCTAATCATTTGAGATATGCATTATTGGATAAGGATAATACATTACCCATCATAATTTCTAATAAATTGAGTGTTGAGCAAGAGATAAGGGTATGTGAGGTAGTGAGGATACGAGTTTGAGCAATAGGGTAGCAGATTTCTGACATAAAGGAATTAGTTCCTAAATTGTCATGCATAGGATTCAAATGGAAAATAGGCGTAAGCCTACAGCTGAGAGACAAAGGAGGTTAAACCTAAATATGAAGGAAGTAGTGAAGACAACGATAGTTAAGCTATTAGATGCAGGGATTATCTATCTTATTTCCAATAGTGAATGGGTTAGCCTGGTGCAATGTGTACTAAAAAAGAGTTGGATGACAGTGGTAAAGAATGATAAGGGAGAGTTAATCTCTAAGAGAATGGTAGATGGTTGGTATGTGTGTATCAATTATAGGAAATTAAATAATTCTACTAAGAAGGACCATTTCCCCTTCCCTTTATTAACTAAATGTTGGAGAGGACAACGAGTCATGCATATTATTATTTTCTTGATGGTTACTCGGGTTATAATTAGATTTTTATATATCCTGAGGACCAAAAGAAAACCACTTTAACATATTCTTATGGCACTTTTGCATATAGACGCATGCCCTTTGGGTTATGTAATGCACCTACTACTTTTCGGCATTGTATAATGGCAATATTTTTTTACTTAATCAAGGAGATCATGGAGGTTTTATGCACGATTTCTCTATTTTTAGTGATTTTTTTTATTTGTGTTTAGCTAACATTGACAGGGTTTTAAGGCGTTGTGAATAGACTAACCTTATACTTAATTAGGAGAAATGCCATTTTATGGTGAATGAAGGAATAGTCTTGGGACATAAGATATCGAGCAAAGGAATTGAAGTGGATCGTGCTAAAATATATATCATTGAGAAATTGCCACCATCTATATTACTTAAGGGAGTTAGAGGATTTTTGGGGCATGCCAGTTTTTATCGACACTTTATTAAAGATTTTTATTTAATTGCAAAGCCTTAAACTAATTTATTGATTAAAAATGTACCTTTTATTGTTAATGATGTGTGTTTGAGTGCTTTTGACAAGTTGAAAAAGGCATTAGTGTTGACGACCATCATCATACCATCGGATTGGTCTCTACTATTTGAGATCATGTGCGACGTAAGTGACTATGCTATTAAAGCTTTCTTAGGGAAAAGGAAGGAGAATTGACTCCACGTAATCTATTATACAAGCTGAACATTAATGAAAGCTCATATCAACTACAAAAATACAGAAAAGGAGATATTGGCGGTGGAATTTGCTGTAGAGAAATTTTGCTCTTACCTCCTTAGGTCAAAGATCATCATCTATATTGATCATTCAACTATTCAGTATATTCTTATTAAGAAAGATACAAAACCATGACCCATGAGGTAGGTGTTGTTATTTCAAGAATTTGACCTCGAGATTAAGGATAAGAAAGGCTCAAAAAATTTAGTAGCAGACTACTTTTCACGGTTAGAAAAAAAAGAGAGAGTACACCAAAGACCATTTACGATAACTTTCCGGGTGAGTTTTTTTAGCTCTACATCACTGAACAACTCCTTGGTATGCTGAAATTGCTAATTATTTAGTTAGAGGCATGATACTGAAGGACATCTCCTACCAATAAAAGAAGAGTTTCATGTTTGAGGTTCACCATTACTTATGGGAAGAACAATTTTTTAAAAAAATCTATGAGGATGGGATGATTAAAAGGTGCATTCCAGATTCAGAGGCCTTTGATGTGCTATTTTATTGTCATGACTCGATATATGGAGGGTATTATGGGGTGACTAAAATAACCGCCAAGGTCTTGGAGAGTGGCTTCTTTTGGCCTACACTGTTTAAAGATGTTAGAGAGTTTGTACTTTATTGTGATCATTACCAACACATAGGTAACATCTCCAAGAGACATGAGATGCCACTCACCTCTGTCCAAGAAGTAGAGATTTTTGATGAGGGCCCTTTCTATCTTCCTTTGGAATTTAGTACATTCTTGTAAGAGTTTACTATGTTTTTGAGTAGGCAGAAGCACTCGCTTTGCCTACTCATGATGCCAAAGTTGTGGTGAAATTCTTTAAGAAATTATCTACACAGTTTGGGGTGCCAAGAGCTATCTTGAGTGATAGAGGACCCCACTTCTAAAATAAGCAATTTTGAAGCATTACTTAGGAAGTATTGTGTATATCACAAAGTGGCTACACCGTACCATCCACAAACTAGTGGCCAAGTTAATGTGATAAATCATGAACTTAAGAAAATTTTAGAGAATACAGTGGGAGCCTCAAGAAAGGATTGGGCAATAAAATTAGATGACGCCTTGTAGCCATATCGTACGACATTTAAAGAACCTGTTGGTCTCTCTCCATATAGGTTGATTTTCGGCAAGGCATGTCATCTTCCGGTGGAGTTAGAGCATAGAGCTTATTGAGCAATAAAGATGTTAAATTTTGATATGAAAACTGTTGGTGATAAGAGAATATTGCAACTCAATGAGCTTGATGAAATTAAGTAGCAATCTTATGAGAATGCCAAGATTTTTAAAGCAAAAAACAAAAAGTGACATGATGCACATATCTTAAAGAGGGATTTTCATGTTGGAGAGCTAGTTTTATTATTTAACTCTCATTTACATTTATTTCCAAGTAAGCTCAAATCAAGATGGAGTGGCCTTTTTAAGGTGGTGAACATTTTTCCTTACGGTGTGTTGGAGTTAGTCAATAATAAAGGGGAGACTTTTAACGTGAATGGGAAAAGGTGTAAGATATATCACGGTTGTTTGTTGCCTAACGAAAGGGAGATCTTTGCCTTTCAACATGCTCATAAGCACAAAGGGGAAGTTGGTCAAACTAATGACTTTAAATTATCATTCTTTTAGATTTTAGTTCTTTTACATTTTTTTTAGTTTTAATAGTTTTTTAAGTTCTTTTTAGTATTTTAATAGGTCTTTTAGTTAATTTTTATTATGGTAATTATTCACTAATTTTCTTTAGTTTTAATTTTGTAAGGAGCAGGTAAAGGAAATTTACGTGTATGCTATTGCGATTACAAAAAGTTTGCAATCGCAAATTTGGACTTCAAATCGAATCACTCTACACTGTTGTAATCGTAAATTTTCTACAATTGCATATTTGGTTTGGGCGATTTGCAGTGACCCTATATTGCGATTGCAACCCAACCACGATCGTGGGCTTCGAAAGTTTCTTTTCAGCATTCTTCACTATTACGATTGTAGATTTTATGGAATCACAAGTTTCCCGAAAAAAGTGTGCTACTGTTATGATTATAGATTTTTTGTAATCGCAAGTCCTTGCTTATATTTATACCATAACTTTCAGGTATTTAGGTTTTCCCTTGGTGGTTTGTGTGATCTCCCTTCCACCTTCAAGGTTGAAAAATTTTAGAATTTTCTTATGGGTGGGGATGATTGGCGTGGTGGTCATATGGCACATAATAGTTTGATTTTGAATCACTATTATTTGATAATACATAAATTTATGGCACAGTATACTTTTGGAAAATAAAAAAAATAAGGTGTCTATTCACGAGATGTTTATGCTTTGGTGTATGCATAATAAAAAGAAAGTCTCTACTACTTATTTTGTTTTTTAGACTATGTGGTATGTAGTGTAGGCACCAAAAGCAGCATTATCGATGGGTCATATAGTTATAGGATTAGCACTTCATTTTAATGTATTTTATCCTACAACTACATAAATGAAGCGTTGGACTCCTTCTCTTATTTCTCATAGTTTCTTGAATTATGCGGAGATGATTACTGGTCGTGATGAGCTACTGGATCCTATTACTCGGTAGGGTATTCATCTTCATCCAACAAGTAAAGTAAGAATGTCGACTATTAAGGTACTAGATGGGTAGGAGTTTGAAGCATCAAATGATGCCATGGAAGCGGATGATGGTGGTTCTTCTCATGATAGTTTTGGATGGTAACATGTGATGGCATGACTTGATGCTTTTCAGCTACGGATAAATGCTCAATTGGACACAATTGAACAAAAAATTGATGATTACTTTATTGAAGTCAAGCACAGACTTGAGCACATGGAGCGTGAGAAATCTTATCATCATTATAAACTCTAATATTTTATTGAGCTTTTTGGACTTCAAGTACTTTAATTCTCCATCACCACCGAGTTCACCTCATTGAGGGGAGTAGTCTTTTACATTTTTTTCTTTATTTTTGTTGTATTTAATTTGACCTTTTTATGTGTTTGTGTGTTATGTCTTTAAGCTTAATGTTTCACATTGAGGGCAATATGAAAATTATGTGTGTGTGTGTGTGTGGGGGGGGGGGGGGGGCATTTCATTTGCTATTTGTTATTGCATTGTGAATTTGTGTATGTGATGTTAAGATTTTTAGCTTTAGGGAGCAGTTATGATAAGTAATGTTAAAAATTCATTTTATTTCATATTTTGTTCACTTAAGTTTTTGTTGCCTATCATTAGAACGAGTTTAGCATATTGGATGTGATTTTCTTGAATATGTGTTATAATCTCCAATTAATATTTAATTTGTATCTTTAAACATGATTAATAATTTGGGGTTAAGAGCTTTTGAATTTTTAATGAATTTAATTCTTACTTTCCTATTCAAAAGATTAGAATTTATAAGTTCATACATCAAGAGTGCTTTTTTAATAGTGCATTGTGATAGCTATTAAAGTTTTTTTTAAAGTAAAAAAAAATTAAGGTTCATTTAGTTTTGAAAAAAAAAAGAAAGAGCAAGAAGGAGCATAAAACGCACTTGCCGAACATGAAGAAGTTGAATTAAATGGTGAAATGCAGTATAAAACGTACTCATTGTAACATATAATGTTAATAAGAGAAGGAGTGTAAAACGCACTCATAGTTAGAGTGATTTTTAATACAAAGAGTATGCTTTTATAGTTATTATGGGTATGCATTAGTGTTCTTGAATATTAACTTGTTAAAATTTCTTTGACATTGGATGGGTGAGTTGATTTTCACTTGGTAATACACAAGTTAATAATTTTAAGTTACTAGTTTTGTTTTTAGTTACAAGTTTTATATTAGTTAGAGATTGGGATGAATATTTGAGTAAAGTTTGCTAATGTATTGAATTCGTTTCGATGATAAGTTGTTTTTAGGCAAATTGCTTGAGGACAAGCAAATGCTTAAGTGTGGGGGTGTTTGATTGCATGAGAATTGCATTAGTTTTTAGGTTATTATGCTATGTTTAATGTTGATTAGCGAGTATAAAATAGGTTAAATTGGTTAGTTCTTTGTAATTTTATATTTGGATTTATATTTTTGAAGGTGAAAAAGATTTGGGGGAGGTGATATGAGTTAAGGAGGAGTTTGCGCAAAGAAGGGTGCATGCTGCTGCAATTGCAGGTTAAGGTTGAAGGAATTGGGAGTCGAATCTGTTGCAATTGCATATTATTTGCAGTCATAGGTTTGAAGTGAATTAAAGTGCATGTTGTCGCTGTTGCGATTACAAGTTTTTTGCGGTCGCAGATTTGGTATAGAGAAGTTTTTAAAAGCTGCTATTGCGATTGCAAAAAATCTACAATTGAAAGTTATGCGATTTTTGTAATAAATATTCTTGAAGTGGCTTAACTTGAGGGGACTCTAAGGATTTATCTGTTAATGGTTATAAAAGAGCAACATTAAGGACATATTTTGGGAAAAAAAAAACGTTAAGAGGCACAAGAACCTACAATTGGAGATCAAGAGTGAAGGATTGAAGATAGAAGAGTGTTTATTCCAAGCTTCTTTTCATCTTTTCTTTTTTTCTTGTATCTATTTTATGGGTTTGACTTGTGATTTTGTTGGGATAATTTATATTATATTAGGCTAGGTTTTTAATTGTTAGGAATTGATATTCATATTATGATTTAAGTTTTCTAGTTTAATGAATCTATTAGTTTTTTGCATATTATGTTCATTGATCTTAACATTTGTTAATATTTGATCACCATTAACATGATTTTAGTATTGGGAAATCATAATTTTAATTGTTTATGAACATAAACCCATTTTTATTTATAATTAGAGATAACAATATAAATAAAAACGGGAATCCAATTGAGTTATGCATTATGATTTATGATTTTGAGTTTAAGTTAACAAATTACAACAAGAGTTGGGTTTGACTAATCTTATTTAGAATTATAAATTAAATTTGATTAGATCTTGAGAAAGACTAGTTAAGAATTTTAGGGAACTCGGATATGCATGATGAATTTATTGTTTAATTAGATTAACTTAATGATTATGAAGATGATCAATTCCTAGCAAATAAGTATTATTGATATATTTTATTTAGAATTATTTATTTATTGATTTAGTAGTTTTAGTTAGATAAAATTTAATTGTGAAGCCTTAAACAATTAGAAAGAAATTAGTTGGTGGATAGATAGTAATCTCTGTGGAAATGATATCTATACTATACTACTTGTTGATTCCATATACTTACGGATTTGTATCCAAACACCTAGTGAGTGTAAAGCAATAACAGGGATAGATCAATACAATGTGGAGCACTCAAGAAACGACATCAATTATTAAATAATTAATAATAATGAATAAATAAAGTGCTCACTTTGAGACAATTAATTAAAATGTAATTACATTATATTTCATTGTACTATTAATATTATTCTCGATATATCATCTTTACGTTTAAGATTGAAGTTCTCATAATTTGGACCTTTCATTCAACGATAGTATAATTTTACTTTCTCGTAATTTGATTTTATTATTCTCGATCATTAATATCATTATACTGTATATTATACGCTTAGACCGTTTAAGCTTTGTTTTGCATTCATAAATGATTATCGTATAATATACATCATAACAGTATCGGTATCAAAATATGATTCTTATATAACACTGTGGATCAACATCTCACAATCTCAATATCGAAACTTAAATCATGACTACAATCTACATTGACTGTATCTCATAACATAATTTCTCAATAAATCATATGCATACATTTTGAACCACATAAATTTGTCTCATAGGCAGGAACTACATAAATTTACCCCAAAAGTATGATGAATCTATATATTGTCTCAAAGACAATTATCAACTCTGTTGACCAACTATAACTTAACTTTACTCAAATCTCAACTTATCCTTAGACACACACACACACTTATACATAAATTTACTTTGTTGGAATTGTTCATGGTTTTACATTTGAGTTCTTAAAATTATAATTATGTAAGTATCATATTTTAGTCACTTCTTGATTATCATAATTATGCATTTAAGAATTTGATATTAATTTTAGCCATTGAAATTTTAATACATCATCCAAACTCATTTAATTTTTTTGGGTTAAAAATAATTTCAAGAGCGTTTTATTATTTAGATTTGAAATAGATTACGGTTAGTTACACATTAACAACTAAGAATAGCATGAACCTAAAATTAATATAATATAATATTAACATTACATATCCTTAAGTTTAAACTTTCCATATGACAAATTTGGAATAATATGTATTTAACATTTGGTAGTGTTATCAGTGTAATTTTTTTTATTTTAAATCAGTTTTTGGAATTAAAATTTAAATTTTCCAAGTATAGAGGCATTGAGTGCAAAGCACAGACAATCAACAATATAAATAGGGGATCGGCAGTACAACCAGGCAATCTGCAGTACAAAATAGGCAATCGGCCAGACACAATACTGATGCCTCTGCTATATGCATCAAACTCTCATTTTTTGTATTTTCACGATTCTAAGTCAAAATTTCACAGCAATTATCACAACACTAATATCACCACTTCCAAATTTCATAAAATTTTAATTTGGTTGTCATATTTTCTCAAACCATAATAGGCTTAACCTCAATTTTTAATTGAATCACATATTAGCTCGCAATAACATATTATACTTGAAATTTTTAGCACGATTTAGAAAGAGAATAATCAAACTACAACATTATGGCTTTATATTAAGAAATAATTTAGTAAAACTCAAATGCAATCAACTTATTAGAATATAATACAAGAAGATCAATTGCTATTGAGCAAAAGGATATATTTAAGAAGAGAATTTTAGCTATTACAAGAGAGAACCAAGAAAGATTTTCAAAAATCATTAAAAAAAAATGGGTGTACAAAAAACACTCACCAAATTTTCATAAAAAAACCCAACTCTGGACCCTTTTGATTCACCTTTTCTTAGTAACATACTGATTTCCTATAGAGAAAGAACAATAGAACTCATGAACTATCAAAACTCCATGAATGCATATCCAAGATCAAGCTGAATTCTTGAAGAAAATATGACATGCACATGAAATCTCACCTAGATGAACCCTAAATCAGCCAATTTCCCAACTCCTTGTTACTATTCTCTCCTTTCTTTACAAGCAGCAAACTCTGGTTCTTTTTGTACTTCTTTTACGTTAAAAGCATAGAGCTTTTTTTTTTTAGTAAACATTTATCTTATGGCACGAGCCTTAATTGACACCTCCCCAAGACAACTTCCTATTGACTCCCTAATGTTTTCTTTCTTTAATAATTTAATCCTTTTTTTTTTATCCTTCCTCACTTGCCATTTCTCCCAATTACACTCTTCTTGATTTTACTAAAATACAATCAAGCCCATGATTACTTATTTTAACCAATTTAAGACTTAAATTAATAATATCAATTTCCTATTTGGCCATTCTGAGGACACAGATTTGACAGTATAATAGGTTAAACCTCAGAAATGTTATAGCAATTAACTCTATATTTTAAATTATAATAAATTTTTATAATTCTTTTATATATTTGCATAATTTTGAGGGTACAATAATTTTATATTTTGAAAAGAGGGAGTTATCTTATTGTGTTTGTGATTTGAATTTAGTAGGAGAGTTGTTGGCTTTGTGGTTTGAACATTTTTGTGCATGATATTTATGCTTAGATGTAGATGCACCCTCCAATATGTGGATTGGTGAGTGTGTTGTAGACACATCCTGAGCTACAGGTGTGTTACCGGATATGTTGAAATATGCCATTTTGTCCAATGACGAACACACCCAACACATCCATGTTAGAAGCTACCATTCAGTCTCGAGAGCAACACGGGGAGGAACATGACCATGTTCCAGGTTGTGTTCGGAAGGTATTTTTGCTACAAAAGCGCACATAAGCCGAGATACGGCTGTGTAGCGTGCAAGATAGGTTTTTCTTTTTATGAAGCTATTTTTTCTCCTATTTTGCCTCCACTTGAGTTATATATGTGCCTGTTTCGAATTAGAGCTTAAGGTATGTGGTTATTTTCATTGTTAACCGCTCTAACAATCCTTTATACGTTCTTTTCACAACATAATAAAATTTCTCCTTCACTACCTGTGTTTTTTTTTCATCTTGGGGTTTTCTATGTAAATCTCTATATCTACTTCTTTACTTCTTTATTATTGTCATTATTTGTTTGTTTATTTTTATTTGTACACTTTGATCACCCTTTCGTAGACGCAACATATCTTTTTAAAAATAATTAATTTTAAATTTATAATAAGAGTACCTTTCATTAATAAATTTTTTAAGTCTGAAAAATTATTAAAAATATTTTTAAACAGCATGATTTTCCAACAATGAATGAAACCTTAATAAGAAAGTATAGTAAGAATATTATTTATATGTTTGTGTGATTATTTGTACATCACTGTTGCCATTGCCAGGTTCCACCATCAGTTAGATAAGCGTAGGACTGTTTGGATGAAGTTCGTTCGGTACATATGTGTATTTATATAAATAAAATTAAAAAATTATTAGATTAATTTTTCTTTACTTATATCTATTGATATATATGATTTATAATAAAGTAAAATAATTATATTAATGGTAATAATTAAATAAAAATAATTTAATAATTTTTATTTATATTTATATTTGTATAAATTTAAATAGCATGGACACACATATGACAACAAAGTAAATGAAGATATAAATATGGGAAAATGTCTACTAATTGATGTATCCGTGCATCACAGATATAAATACACATTTGTGTACTTTAGCAAAATGTCTTTTGATAATGCATTTATTTTTAGTACACATATGTGTATCTTTGCAAATAGAATTAGAAGTTGTTAGTTTAATCTTTGTTTAATTATATATATATATATATATATATTTTGAAAGAATTATTTATTTAATTATATTTATTAATATGATAGCGGTAATATACTTGGAATTTATTAAATTTAAATAAAAATTCATTTATATATACATATGTACATATACTTATATACATATGTACATATATATATATATATATATATATATAGTTATAGTTATTTGTGAGAATAGATAATATAGTCATTATCAATTAATTAATAGACTGTAGTGTCAGTACTCGGGTAAATGACATTTATCTAATAAAGACCCAATATTTCATTTATGGTTGACAAAATAAAATAAGATAAAATATTGGGACCTAACAAATCTAAATGGATATCCTGCTTAATAAATGTGTATGTATGATTAGTGTTTTTTTTATTGTCAGTGACTCAGTGTCAACCATAGCTTTTTTTTTTAATCATATTAAAATAAGGGTTCCTCTTATGTATATATATATAAATAAAATTACATTTTAAATTAATTTTTATTTAATTATAATTATTTATATACATAATTTATAATCAATAATCAATAATTATAATTATAATCAATAAAAACTAATATATAAATACCAAAAAAGACTTCGAAATAATTTTTATGAATTTATGAAATTTAATTTAATACAATACATGAAATAGTAAAATAATTAAATAGTAAAATATTTTTTTATTTTTTTCAATAAAAACTCAGTAGACTGTTGACCATATAATAAAAAAATTACTCATTCCGTTGCATTCTAATTATCCTTTAAAAAAATCGAATTTGTTCCACTCTAAATGACGTATTTAGATTACCAATAAAAAAATAAACTCTTCTTTCCAACTTTATCCATATCTTAGTTTTAGAGTTTGATTGAAGTACTAACTTTCGATCTTTCTAACAGAGGGTAATATAGTCATTAACACCTATAATTATGCCTATTAAATATGATTTTTAATTTTTGTGATACTAAATTAAACGACAATTAGAATGTAATGGATGGAGTGTAATTTTTTATTATTTGGACTCAAATTCTACACGTGAATAATTTTTACATGTGAAAATAACAATTAAAAATATTTTTTGATTAATTAATTTGTCAATTAGAATTAAGTTTTAAACATACGTTTATATTCAGAATTTTAAACTTAGATTTTAAAGTTTTTTTCTGTGTGAGTTAAACTTTAATAAATAAATAAAAAAAGATAAAAGGAAACAAATTATTGTAGCTGTAGGTGAAAGTGAGGGATACATATTCATGAACAGGATTCACCGACACCATGCTTATTCCATCATTGACAAAATTAAATAGATATCATAAATCAAATCTAAAAGTAGCACTCAATATGTTTAATATCACATTTTAAGGCATAGTTGTCACATAAGCACTGTCCTATGAGAAATGGACCAATAATTAATGTATTTTAACTTTACGAAACATTAAATAAAATGACCACACATTATACAAGAACAACAGGCAGCCAATTAGCCTCACTGTTATTGCTTTACGAGTCTTAGCCTTTTTTCATAATGACAAACAATAATAAGTTCATCATTTACATCTAAGCACATGCATGTGCTTTGATTGTGCCCATTAAGGTTCAAAGGGAACAGATAGGAAAAGATTGTTCTGTGGGCTACACATTCAATTTCTCAACATAAATATTGGCAACAAACTAAATAATTATGCTAAAAAAAAAAAAACTAACTAAATAATTGAAGTTTGGAGAATTTTTTTTATCATTAAAATGACTGATTATGTGAAAAAGAATAGCTCATAAAATAATATAGAGACAATGATATAAAAAAATAAAAATAACATACATTTAATTGACATTTTTATTGAACTATTGATAATTATATTATCCTTTGAAGTCTAATTTTCCTCCATAATGATAAGATATTCATGATAAAATTTCATATGGATTTGATGGAATCATCTAAATTCCTGTTATTTTAGCCCATGAGTTTGTTTTAATTCTATTGATAGAATTTCAATTTTGAATTTTTCAACTTACAAAAAATAATCATTTATTTACAAAACTCGAATCAGGTGAATAGTTTTTATTTCTCATTTCATAGTTGATTAAATATTTCAAGTAGTTAAAAATAAAACATATAAATACTTTTTAACATTTATTTTTTTGTGCATTAGAGCAATATCATGTATTAGATTGCTGAAAAATATTCGTAAATTTTATTTTTAATTAATTGTGCTCCACCATGTGAAAAATTTAACCAATGATAGATATATTAAGCCAACTTCAAAACCTTATAGCCTATAGTACTTTTAAATAAAAATTCATGCAAAAAAGTTACAATAAAATCTCCATTGAGAATTAGACGCACTTCGCAAATTGCTAAACACTAGTATTCTATTTTTGAAATCCTATCAAAATTTATGGTTCTATTTCTTAAATATAATTATAATAATATATTTCTTGATATTTTTAATTTTCATAATATTAGTTTATCTCTTATCGAAGCATTCAAATAAACTGAATATAGTACATAAAAATTGGCTCAGCTATGTGAATATCAACCAAATAATTTTTTTTAAAGGAAAGAAATATGTATCCTAAAGTAGAGGAGAACTAAGTAAAATTAATGGTAGTTAGTTTCAAAAGCATGAAAAAGTTTCATGAAAATTATTAAATATACCTCTTCATTTTAATTGAAGCACAAAACTATATTCCTTAACTACTACCCTAGGGCAATAGGATTTTCATGTTATATTGCTAGATCCCAAATATTGAACAAACTAATCTCTAAAACCTTCTTTTTCGTTGGTTTCAATAACTAGCCAAAATGATGGCTAAAATATGAATAAAAATGAAAATTCTTACAAAAATTTCATCTTGAAAACATTCAAAGGACAGATTGGGTTGTAGTTGTGAGGCAAGCCTCAAACTACAGTGGGTTACTCGAAAATAATCTAGTTCAAAACAAATGGATATTTTTGCCAAGTTAGGTTGCAATTACCACTGGATACTTGTAGGGAATGGTCCATAATAGTTATCTGATTTTGTATGATCACAACCAAATGATTGGGGGTTACATGTGGAAATTAACTGTCACTACTACAAATTCCACCTACAGCTACAAAACTTAGCCACAAATATAAAAATTGTAGCTAAATATAATTTATAGCTACACAAATTATAACTGCATAGCTAATTACACAAACAAAAATTTGATTAGCCACAAGCATTAAAATTATGTAGCTAAAAATATTTATTATATTTTTAGCCACAAGTAATT
>CATIWO010216668.1:0-33083 GCA_949673435.1 Macaranga tanarius
TTCTATGTAATTTTCTGTTCCTCGTGCAATATTTTTTTTCTAAAAATATCATATTTTTTTGACAGTGTATGAATAGTACTATTCATCAAATTACTATTTGGACGTCCGTTTCCGAAATGGATTATGACATAAAATTTTACGTAATTTGCTATTCCTTGTGGTATATATATTTTTTTTCCATAATAACACATTTGCCAGAAAAATATTGAATAAATGAGAAAAATAAAAAATATTATATAGTGATATTATTGTAATTCAAAGAATTTAATAAGGGTATTTTTGAGATCAAAAATAAAAAACTGCTTTTTCTAACCAGCTTTTTTCAAAAAGCACCATTTACCTACTTTTTTCAAAACGGAGTTTTGACTCTTCAAAAAGCAGTTTTGTCCTTAACCAAACATCTTCGAAAAAGTACTTTTGATCTCAAACCAGCTTTTTTCCCTTGAAAAAGCAATGCTAAACGTCCTCTTAAAAGGTTGTAGAAAGCTAAGACACAGACCTACAACATTGATGAAGAGTGTAAAAATCTCCACCTTATATTTTAGCATATAAGTTTATATCATAATTGAGTATATAATATAAAACTCGTAATTGTGATAATTTAAAAATAATAAAGTTATATTTTTTAAAAAATATTTAAATATATACTTTTCATAATAAATGCTCCAACTTCAAAATAATGATCTATATACTAAAATAAAATATTTTCATGTTAAAATATTTTAACATGAAAATATGTATATGCCTCATTTGAGCTTAATATGTATGAACTTAAATTTTCAAGAACATATGTATATATTGAATATCAAGTAGTTTCTAAGTTTTTTTTTTAATTAATAATATTTTTTATTATTATAAAGAAGGCCACATTCAATGTAACAATCTCCTCCATAACCACAAAACACTACAAATACCATTCTATATTTATTTATAATCTTTAATATTATAATTACCTTAGATTTAATATAACCACACCACAGTATAAAATGGCGAGTACCATAGGCCCTTCCTTTAGTTCGGTATAATATCCCAACTTCTTGATCTGCAGAGATTTTTATTATTGAGAGTTCTCAAGTGTTTGATTACTAAATATCATGATTATTCTTGAAATATGTACGTCACGATGTATGTTTAAGATATATAATTCAGATTTAAAATTTAGTTATTTTAAAGCTAATATATGTTGAAATAGTATTTGTTATGATAGTAGGCGTATATTTTAAGTTTTAAGGCGTGATATAATCATTTTTGTTTTAAGTCTTTATTGTCTCCACTATGTGTTTGCTCTGCATTTTTATTAGCAAAACACTTTTTAGGAGAAAACTTTAGATAGTAAAAATTCTGAAAATTGCCCAAAGAATCTTGCAAAAAATATATAAAAAGAATATAAGAAAATGAATGAAAAAGTCTTTGATTGATTTGTTAATAAGTAGAAGAAGTATATATATAAGGGTGTAAGCACTCTTTAACCTAAGACACAACTATTCAATGGAAAGACATAACCATCCATTGAAAGGTTGTAACTCAAAACAGTTAGTTCATATATTTTTTTAGAACATACTCTACAATACGCCCATATTTTGTGCCCGTGTCCATCAATACACCGTGAGACAAGCTCATGTCCCTACCCATGTCCGCTTCTAGAAACCTTAAGTATAATGAACACAATTTAGAACATGCCCATGTTTCAGGCTATATCCTTTTCTATACAAAAATTCATCATTTAACATGGCCATATGCAGGCTTGTGTTGCTCTCCAACATATTTTTTTACTTGTTTCATATAGAAACAAAGTCATATAAATATATTTCTCTTATATTTACATACTTTATACTATAAACTATATATATATATACACACAAACATACGTACAATTATTTCAACAATCCCCCTCTTAGTTTAAAGTATAAAATACTAAATTCAAGTTGCATGCATAATAAAATCATCTTTCGATTTAAACTTTTACTTAGTGTATACATTTCAAGATTATAATGAAATCAATGGTGGCAAACTCTCAAACTAAAAATAAATATTAATGGTGATTAAGCCTTAAACCATGATTCTTTAATATTAGAAATGGAAATGTCACATATATTAAACTTTATTAATTTATTTCTAAGGTTCACAATGTTTTAGCACTCATATGGCATTGTGCTACAATCTTGATTTCATGAATATTTACAAAGTCTTTTTACTTTGTTGAAGCAGCACCACTTCCTATGTTCATATAAGTAAAGTTCCTTGAACTGCATTAAGAGTAAACTACTCATCCTCCAAACAAACTTATACTAAAATTTTTAATATTAGTACTACTTAACACCACTTACCAATTAACTTGTTATTACCCATTAAACTTATACATTAGTGGTAGTGCTAATAAGAAATTAGGTTCCCATTAATTGATAAACTTAGTTAAAAGGTCTTAGTCCCATTTTGATATATAGAAATACCAAGTTTTTATAAGACCTTACTTACACTATAGTAATAATACCATTAGAAGTTAATTGTCTTATAAGTTCATATCTTAAGCTAATATGTCTGAACTTTCTATTGTATATAATGCATTAGACATAGTTGATTGACTATCACAGTATAAAAAATGGCTGCTATCGGTTATGACCATAATTTAATATTGAACAATAAATTTCTCAGCTAATCTGCTTCTTTAACTGCGGCTGCTAAAGCTATAAATTCAGATTCCATAGTTGAATGAGTAATACAAGATTGTTTCTTTAATACTCAAGAAATAGCTCCACCACCGAGTGTAAAAATCCAACCAAAAGTAGATTTATTATCACTTACTCTAGTTATCCAACTAACATCAATATACCCTTCCAATACAGTTGGAAAGGTATCATAGAACAATTCGAGATTTATAGTTTTCTTTAAATACTTAAGTACCATTGCTATTGCTTTTCAATGATCAACACTAGGATTACTAGTAAACCTTGATAACTTACAAACCGTAAAAGCAATATCAGGCTTTACACACTGCATTACATACATGAAGCTACCTATAGCCCTTGCATATTCAATTTGAGCTATTATTCTACCATTATTTTCCATAAGTTTAGATAAAACATCATAAGGTGTGTTTGCCTCTTTAACATTTAAATGACTAAATTTATTTAAAATCTTATCAATATAATGAGATTGACAAAGAGCAAAACCCCCAGTATACTTTTTAACTTTGATACCTAAGATTGTATCTACTTCGTTTAAGTCTTTTATTTAAAACCTTGAAGATAGATATTTCTTAGTATCATTAACACCATCTTTATTTGTTCCAATAATAAACATGTCATCAATATAAAGATAAATAATGACTCCAAACTTTTTAGTGAATTTAGAATATATACATTTATCAACATTGTTATGTTGAAAATCATATTCAAAAACTACAAAGTCAAACTTTTCATGTCATTGTTTAAGAGCTTGCTTTAAACCATAAAGTGATCTAATTGATTTACATACTTACTCTCACTTCCTAGTAGAATAAAGCCCTCTAGTTACTCTATATACACTTCCTCATCTAACCCACTATTTAGGAAAGCCGTTTTAATATCCATTTGATGTACATATAAGTTATCTATCAATACTAGAGCTAAAAGTACTCTAATGGATGTTACTCTAGCCACAGGAGCATATGCATCAAATAGTCTATATCCCCTTTTTGCTTAAAACATTTTGTTACCAATTTAGCTTTAAAGGTTTGTAAAGATCTATCAATATTGCACTTCCTTCGAAAAACCCATTTACAACCGGTCAGCTTAGAACTAGGAGGTAAATCAATAATGGTCCATGTATTATTACTTAGTAATGAATTCATTTCATCATTGATTGCTACTTCTTCAAAAGTCTTTGGGTTATTCTCTATAGTAAATAAAATTGGTATCTTATTAAGAACTATAAACCTATCTCCTTCAATTAGAAAAAGAATGGATTGAGAATATATAAATCCTGGAGGAGCATACTTTTCTTTTCTAGCTCTTTAACTTCTCTTAACTTTAAAAGGAGAATTAATATCATTTTTTTTATTGTTAGAAGTAGAACCACCATTTAAGCTTTCATTCAAATGCATATCAGAATTTTGAAATTTAGTAGGTTCATCAACTGAACCAGAATCATTAGGGACATCATATGAATTATTTTGAAATTTATTTTCAATAAAGTCAACATCTTTTAATTCAAAAAAATTATATTTGAACTCAAATCTAATGTTTTATATGCATTAGAATTTTCTGCATATCCAATGAAAATACCTTTTAAGGCTCTTGGTCCTAACTTAACTCTTTTAGGATCCAGAACTCTATAAAAGGCTAAATAATCCCAAACTCAAACATAATTTAAATTTAATTTTCTATTTTTTCAAAGCTCATATGATCAAACTTTATATTTTTAGAGGGTATTCTATTATATAAATGACAAGCAATAAGTAAAGCTTCTCCCTATAGGTTTGTTGGCAACTTTGAATTCATTAGTATGGTATTAACCATATCCACCAACATCTTATTTTTCCTTTCGGCAATCCCATATTATTGTGAGATATATGGAGCACTTAATTGATGTACAATTCCATGTTCTTCATAAAAGGAAGAAAATTCCATGGGAAAGTACTCACCACCTCTATCACTCCTTAGGATCTTTATTTTCATATTCTTTTGATTTTCAACTTTAGATTTATGAATCTTAAACATATCAAAAACTTGATCCTTCATTTTCATCAAGTACACAAATGTGAATTTTAAAAAATCATTAGTAAATGTTATAAACTATTCATTACCACCTTTAATTAATATGCCATTTAATTCACATGTATTAGAATGTACTATTTTTAGTAAACTAGACATTCTTTCAACTTTAGGAAATGGTTTCTTAGTCATTTTTGCTTGAATGCAAACTTCACATGTTGGTTTATCATCATTAATATAAGAAATTAAACTATGCTTTGCCATATATTTTAATGATCTAAAATTTATATGAGCCAAATGATCATGCCATAATGATAATGATAACTCAACCGTATAAATAGAAAACATGTCTTTCCTTTCTTAGTTTTTCTAGAATTTCCAGAACTTGAACTATGCATTTTAAAATGTTTTCTCTTATTTCCTCCACTAGACTTTTGATTACCTTCAACAAAATTTACTTTTATTGTAGGTTCACTAGCAAATTTCTCGACTTACAATCTAGTTTCCTCTTCAATGCAAAGATGTTTTTGAATTTATTCAAGAGAACACTCTTATTTGGTATGCATAATTTTCTTCCTATAATCATTCTAATTTGGAGGAAATTTTGCACTTATTCCTCTAATTATAATAAGTCAGAAACCACAACTTTCAAGTCCTTTAATTTGGAGACTAGGATTTGTAATTTATGGACTTGATACTTATAGAAATATTATCAACCATAGTAAATTCAAAGGACTTCATAATAAAAAATTTGTCCATACCTTATTTATCATTATTGTCCTTGAATTCTAGCATATATCAAATCTCTTTTAGAGACTTGATAGATGTGAAAAGATCATATAGATGATCAGACAAGTTGTTGAGAATGTGTCCTCTATATAAAAGTTCATCCTCTTTACATTTCTTTCTCTCCGCCTTAGTTTCCTCACTATCTTCAGAAGTTGGTGCTTGAAGATCCAAAATGTAAGAAATCTTTCAAGCAATGAGAAGAAACAACATTTCATCTTTTTAACATATGAAATTGGTTCCATTAAATTTATCCAACTTCATAAACTCTTGATTCATGACAGCCTTGGACTCCATAATAAATGATTACAAAATAAACACTTAAAAATTATTATGATAGTGGGTGTATATGATTGCAAAATAAACACTTAAAAATTATTATGATAGCGGGTGTATATTTTAGGCTTTAAAGTATGATATAATCACTTTCTTTTAAGTGTTTATTGCCCCCACTATGTGTTTGCTCTGGATTTTTATTGGCAAAACATATTCACAATACAATAAAGGCTGAAACATTAGATAGCAAAAACTTTGAAATTTTCCCAAAGAACCTTGTAAGAAATATATAAAGAATATAAAAGAATGAATGAAAAAGTTTTTCATTAATTTATTAATATGTAGGAGAAGTGTATATATAAGGCAGTAGGCACTCTTTAACCTGGGACATAACCATTCAATGGAAAGACTGTTCACGCATAAATGGAAATTCAATTCTCGCAAGTATACGAAATCGAAATAGTAATATATGGTGCGTAAAAGTGTCATACCCCACAGGGATTAAATGAACTAGCCACTAATTAATTTTATTTAATACTTATTTTCAGCTCAAATAAATTTAATACAAGAATAAAAATAAAATCTGAAACCACAATATACCAACTTTAATTACATTATATAATTATTCATACTAAATTCTAAACAACAACAACAACAAGTAAGGCAATTTAAGCAATTGTTAGGGATTATCTCTCAAATCACTTTCCATGTAATTAAATTATTCTCTAAAGCAATGCAATTCCTTGAGTCAATAACATATCAACTTACTCTTTCAATTATAAATTGTTTAAATATGTATTCAATAATTTAAACATCATGGCTTAATTTTCATTCTCACTCATAATAATTTAAATTAATCACACATATTAAAAAGTAAAGTTTATCCCAAATTATGGACATGAATAATTTAAGTTATTTCTAATCATTAAATTAATTCATGATGTGTTTATTTCTTCCATTAGTATTACCATCTTTTAATGTATAAGACTAATTAAAATCATATTTAAATTGGCTAAAAATAAATAAGCATTAAGAACAATAAACATAAAATACATGCTTTGAAGAAATTCATTAATTTTCATTAATTGATAAACATGGTTCTTGACAAGAAGATAATTCCCAACAACAAGCAATTAGTCTATATCCATAGAAATAAAATAATACAAGAAGATATAATAAAAGTTACACAATGTAGAAAATAAGAAAGCATCCAAACTCTAGAATTGTCCTCTTGATCTTCAAGCTTTCTTTTTCGCTCTTAATCTTCTTGTTGTAATAATTTTTTCTATAGCTAAAAACGTTCTCTATTGCTGTTGTATATGTCCTCTCGAAATAATAATAATACAAAATATTTATGTTTAGGCAGTTAATGAACGAAAGGGTACACATTTTGGTCAAAAGTCATATGCTTTGGTCTTTAGGGTTATGAATTTTCTTGGCTATGCCGAGTCGAGAAGCTATTGCCGAGTCGAGAAGGATGACTCGCTGTCGCGACTTGTGAAAGATCATATGAACATTGCCGAGTCGAGAAGCTACATATGCATATGGCCGAGTCGAGAATTGGATTGCCGACTCGTGAAGACCATAGAAGCTTCACTACTCGTGAATTGCATGGAATGCATGTTGCCGACTCATGAAGGTGGATCCTCTGTGTCGACTCGTGAATGTGTAAGCAATGTTCCCGACTCGTGAATGTGCATGGACTGCATGCCGAGTTCCAACTCACTTGAGCACAAATAACTTCTATATGACCCTTGAATTTTCCTAAACATTACATAAACTTCGAAAACATTAGAAATCCATCCAAATGCATATAAATTCAATCAACATCAATGAAAACCAAAGCATTTGTGATTACTAATAAAATGCATTCTAATTAAGTTAAAATGTAAACTTATTACAACCTAATTATACATGAAACATACTAAATTTACTATGCGAATTACTACAAATCAAAGACATAACCATCCATTAAAAGGTTATAACTAAAAACATTTATTAAATATATTTTTTTAGAACATACCTTACAACACACCCATATTTTTTGCCTATGTCCATTAACACACCATGAGACATGCTCATGTCCATACCCATGTTTGCTTTTGAAAACTTTAAGCATAATGAATAAGATTTGGAACACGCCCATATCCTCAGCCATGTCCTTTTTCGTCCAAAAATCCATCATTTAACACGGCCATGTACATGCCTGTGTTGCTCTCCAATATATTTTTTTACTTGTTTCACATAGAAACAAAGTCACATAAACATATTTCTCTTATATTTACAAACTTTATATTTTAAGCTATATATATACAATTTTTTTAATAGTATAAAGCTCTATTATGTATACATAAATTATTTATGATTATATTTCTTTTATTAAGGCACACCAGTACCATAATATCACAACTTGGCATAATTAAATTTTTTTATTAGACATTCTCATACCTATGCGTATATACATATTCATTTATGTTCATATATCCCCTGGTATCTATAATGGTGGTAATATCTTATATTTCTCTAACCATTTAGATATAATAATTATAGAGTCACATAACTTAGCCAACCTTGAGATTATGTTTAAAACTCAATTTAGTTCAAGTTCCATCTTTGTTTTGGTTATTAATGCACCTACACAGTAGTCAGGCATCGGCCATAGTGAAGAGGCAATGACAGATCCATTTAAGCAGTGCCTGAATGATCTGCCGATATGCCTATTCGATCAGCAATGCCTGATCTCCTTATAGGTACAATAACAATTCTGGCTGTAACAAAAATTAATAGAACTCCCTCAGTATAACAATTTATTTCATACTTTACTTTTTGATGTCTAATATTCTACTTTAGAAGTTAACTAACCTATTAAGATTAATAGGATTAGAAAATAAGTTTAAGGACCTATTAGGTAATTGGAAAATACTTGAGGGACTAAATGGTTATGTGTTTAAAAAAATGCAGCAACATCTTCTTCCTTTCCTTGCCACTAATTTCCTTCTCCTTCTTCATATCACAATTTCTTTCTTTCTCCCTTCTCAACTTCTCATTATCCAATCCATTTCGGTTACTTTTCTAAGTTTTTATCTTCCAAGATCAAGATTTGTATTGAATTCAAGTATTTGAGGTAAATGAATTTAGTTTTATTTTATTCCCAATTCTTGAATTTTTTTTATAAAATTGCATGTTTTGATTATTTGATTAGTTTAGAGCTTTAGTTAAGCTAGAATAGACTCTCTGTAAATGTTTTCCTCATTGGGATGTTGTTTTGGTGTTAGATTTTGATCAAAATATGCAAAAATGAAGGTTTTCGGCTATAGAAGTTCGTCTGTAACTCACTTATGCGATGCCTCAATACTGAGGAAGCACCCCAGTGCTGAGGAGCTGCCTTAATGAGCTAAGGAGGTGTCTCAGTATCCTTCTGACACCTCTAGATCTTTTTGGAAGTTTTTTGGACCATTTTTAAGGTTTTAAACCATACCAACCTACGATATATTAACTAGGTTGAGTACAATTTAGATAGAAAGCTCATAATCTTATGATTTTGCTTTTTAAATGTTAGGATCATAACCTGCCGTAACTGTAGAGCCTAGGTTAAGTCCAACTAACTAGATCTTGATTCAACAAGCTTAAGTGAGTGGATAAACTTATAACTTTAATTTTTGAAGCTATATGTATAAAAATGTTGAAGGATATAAAATGTTTTTCTAGGATTTACTAATATTTCCTCACAAATAGTTTTTATCAAATATTCTAATTACTATTGATGTTTTATAAATTACCTAACTTATGTATCAGAAATTGGGAACATATGGCAATATATTTGTTACTGATATAGTTGAAGCAAATTTTAAATCAAGAATGTGTTTGTCATTATTATTTTATGAAATGATTATTCTCAGCAGTATATTAATTCTAGCATCAGCTAGAGATTCAACTATTATACTTTATTAGCAGTTTGATAAATGTGGATGTTTTGATTTATAAACAAGTCTATACACTCGTGATATGTATCCTTTAGATTACACCATGATGACTGGTGTCTTATCTCAGTAGTATATATATATATATATATATATATTATCTCAACAGTATTACTTAGCAACTGTCTTTGGGACAGCGCTTGGTTGTACATATAGCCTTTAGGGCATACAATCGGGTGGCTAGCCTTTTGGGGGTAGCTTTGTGCATGTGTATGACCAACATTATATATTTGCACTTGGGCTACCAATGTGTCATCATTGCGCCCAATGTGTCAGCAATTTAGCATAGTCTTTTGGTTACATATTAAATAAGTGTATGGACTAAGATTATATTGAATGTTTATCTATATTGTGTAACTATATTGATATAGTATTTCAGTTATCAGTGAATTATTCTTTTTTCTTTAATAAATTATAAGAATGATTTCAGCAGCTCTATAAGTTTTAGCAAAGTAGTTTATATATATATATATATATATATAACTGTTACAGATGATAGCTAATGTTCCCACTTATTTTTAGCATTATCCACTTACTGACTATTTTTGTACTCATCCGTTTTTATTGGGTTATTTATAAAAAAAATGCATGAATTTGGTACTTTTGGCAATTTAATCATGAACTTTCGATTTTGGCAATTTTATGCACGAACTTTTTTATTTTTGTAAGTCTATGCACCAGTTAAAAATTCGATGAAATCTTGTTGATGTGGCCACCGGAAAATCAGAGTCAGTCCACGTAGGCGCCACGTCAAAATGCATCTTTTTGATAATTTGTAAAACAATGCACAAACTTTGATATTTTTTACACCGGTTGAAAATCCGGTGAAATCTTGCTGATGTGGCCACCGGAAAATCTGAGTTAGTCCACGTAAGCGCCACGCCAAAATGCATCTTTTTGATAATTTGTAAAATAATGTACCAACTTTGATATTTTTTACAATTTTATCATGAACTATTAATTTTTTGACAAATTGATGCATATATATATATATAGTTTAAAGTATATTTTTTCAATTGATACATGTAAAATGATTATATAAGCAATTTGAGTTCAAAATTAATTTTTTAATTTAAAAATTATTAATGTTGTTTATTATTATTTTAATTCAATTGTTATATTCAAATTAATACTTATTTTATTATTTTGATTTAAATTATTATTTAAAAATAATTTAATTAGTTTAAATTTTTATTTAATTAATGTAACATTAAATAATAATTTTTATAATATTTATTAAATTAACATTTTTATGTGATTATAAAATCATAATATTTTCTAAAATATTAAAGAAATTAATTAAATTCTAAAATATTGAATGATATTTTTCAAAAATTTAAGAACTCAAATATAAAATTTTAAGAAATTACTATTTATTGTTAATTTAATTAAATTAAAATTAAAATTTAAACTACTTAAATTATTTTATAAATAATAATTTAACTAAAAGTAATAAAATAAGTATCAATTTGCATGTAACAATTGAAATAAAATAATAATTAAAAAATTAATAATTTTTAATTAAAAAAATTAATTTTGAACTCTTATTGTTTAAATAATGGTTTTATATGTATTAATTCAAAATGCATATACTTGAGCATCAATTTGCCAAAAAATTAATAGTTCATGATAAAATTGCAAAAAATATCAAAGTTTGTGCATTGTTTTACAAATTATCAAAAAGATGCATTTTAATGTGGCGCCTATGTGGACTGACTCAGATTTTTCCGGTGGCCACGTCATCAAGATTTCACCGGATTTTCAACCTGTGCATAGAATTGCAAAAATAAAAAAAATTTGTTCATAAAATTGCCAAAATTAAAAATATATGATTAAATTGTAAAAAGTGCTAAAGTATATGCATTTTTTTTTTTTGTAAATAACCCATAATTTTAGGATGTTAAACTATTATATATCCTCATTAATTAATTTTAGGATGTTTAATTTTATGAGATAAATATTCCACTACTACTGAAATAGAATTCATTAATTAATTTAATATATATTTTAAAGATTTAGTTTTTAACCCCTGAAAAATCTGCTTAAAACTGCCATGAAGTTTTCCTTCGAAATTATAAAAGATCCGACGCCTTTAATTGTCCATAATGGCAAAACTCATGTTTTGTTTTTTCTTTTTTTTAAGAAAAAAAACACTGTATTAAGGAGGCTAAACAGCCATAGAGGCAAAATCCAACAGAGAAGACTCAAATCCGGGAGGAACATCCTCCATAATCACAGAATCAAACTCTAAGCTCATAATGGCAAAAATCCTGTTGAGTAGCCTTGCAAGGCCAAATTCCTCAATGTCCTTTTCAAATTAACCCAACGAATATATATTAAAGGTTGATATAACTGATAATTCCGTATGAATTTTGTCATATTCTATTAAGATGAGTCGGAATTTATAAAAACAGCCAGTTAATGAGAGGTGCTTCCAACAGAATTTTCGGGTGTGCCACCTCTAACAATGAAATAAATAAAAATAGAAAAAGTAGAAAAAAAAAGTGGTGAAGTTAACATAGAATTTTATCTTATATATTTATTTTAATAAAACGAGTTCTATTTAAAATATATATTGACGAGCAATATATATATATATTGCTCGTCAATATATATTTTAAATAAATAATTCAATTCATAAAAATTATATGAACAATATGTTATATAACATATTGTTCGTATAATTTTCATTTTAGTTCTAGAGTGATTTATTATGAAGAGGAAAAAAATTAATTTTTAAATTGAATCTCAAATCAGTTTGGTCATATTCGATTCGATTAACGAGCGCTAGTTTTTGGCTACCAATAAATGGCTTAAAAGAAAGTTCACAATATACATTTCAAGAAAATAAATTATGATTTAGTTTTATAGGAATAAAAATATAGGCAGAAAAATTTAGAAAAAAAACACTTAACACCTTAAACTAAAAAAAGTATATTAAAATCTACAAAATCTTAAAAGTGGTTCGAATATTTTTTTTTAACCATTTACTTAACAAAGTTAAATTTTTTAACTTTTAAAACTATAAAATGTACAAAAATTTTTTAACTTTTAAAACTATAAAATGTACCCAAAAAAAAAGCGCTTAATCTTTAATTTTTATACACTTAAACTTTAAATATTTTTAAAATTTAAAATTTAAAATTTAAAATATTTATTTATCTTTTATTAATTACCATTGTATTTTAAAAAATTAATTTAGAGTGCACAATTATTTTTAAAAAATTTAGTATTTTTTAAAAATTATTTTATTCTTGAAAATTATTTATTCTAAAGTATATGTCATTTTTTTCTTAAAAATAATTTTATTTAAAAGTGTAAAAATTATCATTAAAATAATAATTATCTATATAAATCGTAAAAAAATAATTTGAGTGTAAAAATTTTGATTCTTATAAAAATTTCTATGATTCTAAAGTTTTACTAATAATTTTTATGTTTTAAAATTATTTTTAAGAAAATAAGTAACATATGCTTTAGAATTAATAATTTTCAAGAATAAATTAACTTTTTTAAAAAATAATTAATTTTTAAAAAATAAATTTTCACTCTAAAATAAAAATTTAAAATAACAATGTTAATTAATAAAAAAATATTTTAAATTTTAAAATATTTAAAATTTAATTGTACCAAAATTAAAGATTAAGGATTTCATTTTTTTTATACCTTTTACAGTCCCAAAAGTTAATAATTTTATTATGTGAAGTAAAAGTTAAAAAAAGTTCTATTTAAACCACTTTTAAGAGTTTTATGAGATTCGATGTACTTTTACAGTTTAAAGTGGAAAATGTTTTTTTTTTTTATGAAATTTTAAAGATTTTTTTTTTACAAAAATATATGGGTTACCGATTTGAGTTTACTAGTACAATGTTTCAATGCATGTAAAAACTCAGTTAGATATTCTCTCAAAAAAAAAAAAACTCAGTTAGATAAGTTGATATATATAGGAGTTAAAATCCATGCACATTTTTTTTGTTTGGAAATTTATCAATTTTTAGTTTCATAACATTCATACAATATTAATAATTATCGTCAATGAGAAAGTAATTTAGTAATCACTTCTATTTAAGAATATTGTAAAAATGCAGAGTTTAGATTCTATCACAGTTAATTTTCCTATTAATAAAAAAATAAGGAATTACTCCATAGCTGTTTCTTGCCTTTAGTACGGAGCTTCAAATAGAGCATATCTCCTGGCAGCTAGTATATAATTACAAGAACTAAGTAACTAGCTTAAATTAATTAATTACCATATAATAAACAGTCAAAATAATGGTCAAACAATAAGGCATGATAGTGGGGGTGATCTATTAAGCGCCGAAAGGTACAAAATAAATAAATAAATAAAAAGAAGAACCATCCAAGAGGAGGAGGGATATAAGAGACAAGAAAAGGACAATAATTTTGAATTGAGAAGTTGTTATTATTTGTATGTGCAAAAACATATATTATGTTTGGAAAGGGACACACCCAAAAAGCTCGTAGACAATATTAACAATATGGTTTTTGTTTCCTGTCCTATTGAATATTATTATCTTGTTAAAGTTTGTTATACCTCACTTTTGGTTTTATCTTACTTTCCTTTTGGTCAAGGTACTTGTCCCTTTAATTAAGAGTTTAGACTACCTTTTTTCCTTTTTATTTTTTTGCGGGAGCATTCAGGAATTTAGACATATCAATTTGTTCTCAATATTTTGAATCCCTCTTTTCATCATGTTGTTCTTTTCTTTTGGGATAATTACATTTTTGGTGTACTTTTTAATTTCAGCTATTTTAATATCTTAATATTTTTTTTGTTCAATCAAGTGTTTGAACTTTCTAAAATAGCAATAATGTAGTGTTTCCGGTCGTTCTTCCATTGCAAGAGTGATGACTATGTATCAGTGGGATCTATTTTTTATGTGACATACCTGCTACCTCACATAAAAAATAATGAATGGACAAAAATAACCTAAAAATGAAAAAGGGAAACCTCACATCCCCATATGAGCTTCCTTCCTTTGACATGAACCTTCTCTGCTCCACCATCACCACCACCACCACAACAAACAGAATTCCGTCAAGTCTCCTGTAATTTCCAGGTTCATCCGGTTCGGGGCAGTACTTTGTCTCATTACCCATTGGCTCTCCTCCTCAAACTCATCTCCTAGTTGCTGACACCGATAATGATCTTGTATGGGTAAAACTTAGCTTGCACTAATTGTTCACACCGGTCCAAGATGTGTATTTCTCGTTTGCTATTCCTCCACATACTCATCAGTGCATTCTTTCAATAACTAGCTAAGTGGAAACTGGAAAGCACACAAAACTCTTTCAGGCCATTTCACAAACAGATTGCATATATTAAAAATTGGGATAAGTACAAAAAAAAATACCTTGTGATTAGACACTTTTTCACTTAGAGGACTGTGGTATTTTTTGTAATATTTAAGGGTCTGTGGTTTGATTTCACTTGCATTTTAGTACCCTACTTAGTAATATTATTAAAAATATATCATGTAATGATAAAATAATATGAATATTTAATAGTAAATTTATTTACTAAATAGTATATCATTCAACTAACTAAAATAAATTTACAAAAAATGAAAATAAGATGTATTTTTTATTATATTAGGAATAAAAATAAATAATTTTTAAAATAAATTTATGATATTTCTAAAAGTATCTAAATAGTCATATTGATGGTAAATCACATGTAAAATATTTTTATTAATGAAAGATAGTGTTATATTAATATTTTATTTTAAAATAATGAAAATATTAGTTGAGAGGGTATTAAAGTGTTAGAAAATGAAACCACATACCTCTAAATGTCACGAAAAAAACCACACTCCTATAAGTGAAAAAGCGCCTAACCACAGGGTATTTTTTTGTACTTATCCCTTAAAAATTTACTCAACAAGAATCCACTGATGTTGGCTCTATCGTCACTGCAATCCCATCTCAAATTCCTAACTCTAATTCAATCCTTAACAACCATAAACTAATAGCAGTCCCCAATTCTCCTTCCAGTTTCCCTTCTTTCTTCCCAATTTTCCTCAAAGCAACGACAACAACACAGTAACACAATGACAATTTTCTCTTTTATGAATTCAAACAAACAATACCCAAAAACCAGAATAATAGTTAGAGGAAGAGTAACCCAAATTTAAGAAGAATAGAAATTAAAAATAAAAAATGTAGGCCTTGAGGACCTTTGTTCGATCCGCGAGACGAGACAACATATGTCTCGAGTCTCTTGACTTGTATAAAATTAGAGATAAGGAGAGTATAAAGATACAATTAAAGAAGCCATAAAACTAAGTGAGATTTTATATCCAGACAACAGATGTCTTGCCATCACATATATATTTATATGAGAGTTGCAAAGTTAGGTGGTGTAATAGTATTTGTTTGGAATTTACTGCTTTAATTATTTATTTATCAAAAGAATTTAAGTAGTCATATAATCTTGTTTCCCGTCCATTGCTCAACAAATTTTTCGGAGTATGAGAAATGATTTAGTCAGTATGTTTGAGAGTAAATATCCTAACGTGGATGTTTTTAACAAAAAATTTGTACATGAAGTGAATGGTTTATTAAGCATTGTTTGGATGGTTGTTGCTTAGGAGGGGATAACCGTGTTTGTTGCTCTTGAAGGTGGAGAATTGATGAGTGGAAGGAGGACCTAAATAGGCATTTGATAGAAGGATGTAGAAAATAATAGTTTAAGGTTAGATTTGTCATTTTATTTATTTATTTATTTTTGTTGACATAGCATTTGATTAAGTAGAAAGTGAGTTTCATTGTTACCTAGTCAGCACTCCAAAATGGTGAATCTGGCCACAAGCACTATATTGACTACAAATTTTAAAGTTCAAACAACTTGATTATACAAAATAATTGTTGAGACACTAAAATAGTATAACTTAAAAAGTAAGACACCAAAAATGCAATTATCCCTTTTCTTTTTCCCAGTCTTTCCTTTGCTTCAATTTGAACACAATTAATACAGGTTTGGAGATTCCTATTATGCCACTTTAATTATTTTTTTCAATTTTTCCCTAAGTAAATATACTTTTTTATGCAACTAATGTATATCCTTTTATACATAAAATGTTCTGTTTTACTATTTTACGTTGCATATTATGAAAAATTTCGTGATAGCTTACAAAAATTAGTAGCGGAATAGACTATTATCATTATTTTTATAGGTTATAAAATTTATATGGATGAACTAAAATTATAATATTATATCATAATCTCTATAACTGTTATAATATATGCCATCTCGACAAGCTAACAATAAAAAGAAATTGTGGATGAAAACCTTTATATTTTAAGAATTCTTCTAACTTGTAAAGAAATATATATCCAAGTACATTTATACGGGTGCGCAAATATAGTTTTATATATTCGCTCCAAATTTGGCTTTGAGCAAATTAATTAGTACACCATTTTTCTTTTGATTAGTTGTGAATTCTAGATAGATATTAATTAGTACATTACATTGTTAATTGTCACAAAAAGAAGAGTTTGCATTCAATTGGAACTTCAACCTTTGAGAAAAGAAAAGGTTATATTTCTTTTGGGCACAAGAAAAAACAATAAAATTACTCTATTCAAATTGATTTACATTTTTTTATCTTCTAATATATATAAGCTTTCTGGTTTTATTAAAGTCAATTTCCCATGCACGTCGGCAATCCATTTGACAAGATATAAAATCTCCATTTTTTTTATCCGATGCAATCGGTATTCTATACTCACAAAGATTTTGATTAAACTGGAGTCGAGCTGAATGAACTCATAAAGAATTAATCTCTCATAGCATTTGTTTTTTTTTTTTTTTTTTCCATATATAAGACTCGAACTCTAAAAATATATCAGACTCCAACTCGAAACATTATTTAAAAAGATATAAACTTTATACCATTGAAACCAGCACAAATTGAGTATAAAATCTCTATTTTTATAAGACAATTATCAATCTGAACAGGCTCAAAAAAATTAGCATAGATTTTGCATGTGCACTATAATTAATGCAAAAGATGAAGAGAAAATAATTAATTTTTTTAAATTAATGAAAGAAAATGAAGGAAAATATTCTTAAAAATAAAAATTTGAATTTCAATGTATTTTAAAAAGATGAATTATTTTTTCTCAAAAAAAAAAAAAATTATTTTACGTACATTTGAATTAAGGTGTAATTATTTTTCCCTTATATAAGGAAATTGAGAAGAATTTATTTCCTTTTCATTCTTTTTTATGTCTTGAAAATATTTTTGAACATTATTATTATATAGAATTTATAATCTTTTGATGCTTTAAAGGGTATTTTTGCCACTTAGTTACTCAACTATTGATTTCTTCTGAAAAAATTTACTAACCAAATAAGCTAATACTTTTTATATTTTTTTTTTCAAATTTTTTTTTTTATATCCATTCATGCATAGTGTAAGTGTTCATTCCACTCATTTATGTTGAAATCAATATTTTTTAGCTAGTTAAAGTGGTTTAATTCTCTACTACAAAGGAAAGAGCTAGGGTACTACAAAGGAAAGAGCTAGGGGACGGGAAATCGAATTCTGATTTCCAAATATGATTTTCATATAGGAAATCGACGTATGATTTGGGTTATTAATGGGAATTGAAATCAACATTTAAAAATACGTTGCTAATGGCGTTAAAATTCTCTTTCGGAAATGAGAGCCTCATTACTCAAACTCGCCAATTGAAAGTCACCCCTTTAATATTATAGCTTAGGCTGTTGCCTCGTTCTTTATCAAAAAAAAAAAAGATGAAACAGTTTTGTGCAAAAAGAAAAGGAAAAAAAAAAACTCACAAGTCACAGAGGGTCTAAAAAAGTGAAATTTAAGATGTGAAAAAATCAATATTAAAACAAGAATTCCCTCAGTGTTAAACTAAATTTCATTTCAAAAGTGGTAACCTTTTTTCAGACAAAACTGTTAAAAATTTTAATCGATTTTTTTAAATATTTGTAATAATTAATAATTACGAAATTTTATCACCAATTAGTTCTTATCCTTTTAACACATTTTGTCACTTGCATTAGGATCCCAATTTGTGGACACTGTGGTCTGAACTTTTTGTTCTCTTAAATACGTTGTCGTATGAGCTTTCTAAAATTTTATATCAATTTTCGTTCCGAAAAATAAAAAACAAAATTTGTATACGTACAATGGAGATGCCTATGAAGGAAAAAATGTTGAGACGAGACAAAATGTGAATATGACTGAGGCAAAAATTCTTCACATCGATGCCATTAACAAGAAAGATCAACTACAAAAAGGATTTTTTTTTTTTTTTTCATTTTATATCCAAGTAAAATTCTTGTTAGTAAAGTGAAAAAAAAAAAAGCAAAAGTGAATAAAAAAGTGAAGCAAAGACGATAGAGAAAAGGAAGAAAAAAAAAAAAGGAAAAGAAAGAACTGGAGTTAGTACGGTCAGCAGCTGGTAGCTCCTGTCAAAATAGCTCGTCAGTCCCACCAACTCATATTCAAGAGAAAAAAAAAAGTTGACCCGCCAATCTCTGTTCATGCATGTGCTGGCACCAACATACCTACATCACTACTGCACTTCCATTCTTTGCACAGATTCTCATTCCTTCTTTTCTGTTTGTCTTTTGAGCTCATTCCATGCCGAAAATTGGTGTCTGAAACATTGAAAGATTGGGTTTTGCAGATTGTAAAGAATGCAAAGATTGTGCAATCCAGCTGCCATAACTAGAACTCCCCTCGTAATTGCTACCACTGCTACTTAAAGCAATGGGTGTAGCAAATGGGATTGAACTTGAACTAATACTACCACCACCACCGCTCTGTTGTTGAAGGTTGTACCCAGTATTAAATAATAGTCCATTGTTGTTATTGCTTTCGTTGACTGAAGAACTTCCATGGATCAAGTCCATACTCAAAGCCATGGAGCTTGGAAAAGTTGGCCCGTTGGTGGAGGAAGATGGGAAAAACACGCTTTGTGTAATAGTATCATTATTGTTCTTGGGATTGTTTAGAGTATTGCCGGCAGTAGTACTTTGGCATCCAAGGATATTGAACCAATAGTCAGTTGGGTCTTGCTTGATGGGTAGCGCAAGGTTTAGGGCAGATGGTGCTGGCTGAGATGCAAAAGTTACTGAGGATGCTGAGGAGAGATCTCGATCGTCTGATCGGCATCCATCAATGCTTTTGCTATCTGAAGCTGAGTCCACCGAATTCTTTGACTTGGCTGATATTCCTCCTATAGGAAGATTGCTGCTAGCTATGCTTTTAACATCGTATCGACTCATGTCAAAATTTGTTACAGCATTTAGGCCTCTAAATTTGATTGCTGCAATGTCATAAGCCTCAGCAGCTTCCTCCTGGGTGCCTGTTTGATAAAATAAATCTTATAATCTTTATATAAATAATTAAAAAAGCAATATTTTACACAGAACAGAAAAAGGAAAAGAAACAAAGAATATATATTTTTTAATTTCATATGTACACATGCATGATAAATAATAGTTAAACACACATAAAATATTCGGTAAAAGAAATATAAACTCACTGAAAGTTCCAAGATAGAGATCTTTATTGCCTGCAACTCTTCCAATTCTTGCTTGCCATCGACCATGTTGATGGTGTCTAAAATAAATGCACCATCTTAGACCAAATATATATATATGTATATATGTATATATATATATGTGTATATATGTATATGAAGAAATAAAAGGGAAAAAGAAGAGATGTTCAAGTTTATAAAAGAACCTGGTCACGCCTCTATAGATTGAGGCACCACGTGAGAAACCACTACTTTTCCTGTAATATAAAGAATTAATGTAAGTCAAACAAATTTAAACAATTTGCAGAAGCTAATTAACAAGTATACATATTTAATTAATCAGCATAATTAATGAAGGTAGTTAATTAGTACCTTCTAAGTGAAGCAACAAACTCTTGCCTAGTCATGTGCTTCATCTCTTCCAGTTCCTTCTCATAGTTAGAAATCTAAGGCGGAGAATATACAAATTTGCATTAACAAAAAAAAAAAAAAAATACGCAAAAGCATCTCATGCAAATAAAAGATGGTGAACATTTTAATTAAGTGCTTACCGGGAAGTTTGTAGTAGTTGTTGGACCCCAATACTTGAGAGCTGCAAGATCATAAGCTCTAGCTGCTTTCTCCTCCTTATCATAGCCACCTAAAATATAATTCCCAGAATCCATTACATATTTTTAAAAAATGATGATAACTATAATATTATGCTACCGATCATGCAATGGGGATCTAAAGAGATTCTGAAATTGATGAGACATTCATGAAAGAAAATGGAATCCTAAAATAAGTTGGCAGGGGCAAAAAAATCTAAAGTCCAATCTGAACTAGAAATAAATCATGATGATGATGGTGATTCGATTCATGGAAGAGGAATATTTAGTTACAGTAGAGTAAAATGATGGGTTTTAATCATACTTAAATAATCATATATAGACTAAGGGAAGAATAAATAAATAAACTCACCCAAATAGACTGTAGGAAAACAATGATGATATTCGTGCATCCATGACCAGCAATCATTCGTCATGTACATATATGCCATATAAAGCATGAAAGAAAGCAGATCAGAATCTTCACAAATAAGAGCACTGTAGCGAAGAAATAGCAGAACCAATAATAAATAAAAATCTAATTCGCGCCTGCTGTGTTCAAAAATAATATCCCAGAAGATCTAAACTCTTTAAAACATGTTTCATATTCTTGGATTTTGGCCCTTACACATTTACCCTATACATGGATAGACTCGGACCCATGTCCTCAAGATCCTCCAAAATGTTCTAAAAAAAATAATAACAAATACCAATTAAAAAAAAAAGTTGGTTAATTACCTTGTCTTCCTTTTCTACTTTGTCCTTCCCTTCTGCAGCTATTATCCCATAAATGAGCTTCATATCTACCAGTCCACCTATGCCTAAAGATTAAGAAAATATAATGAATATAATTACTTTTATTTTTTTTATTTTTTGAAAAAGGAAACGTACTGCAGGGTTAATATTATTATCTTTTGGGTGATCTAATCAAGTATACCTAGTGACGCCTCTGTAGATTGATGTACGCTGGCCAAAGGTGTCAGCAGCTTTTCTTGGTGTAGATTGATCAGCAAGTTGAGCCAAGGGTTGATGATGTATCAGTTGTTGTTTATGGGTATTATCTGTTTGTTGTTGTTCAGCAGTAGAAGAAAAACCACGAAGGAAACTAGCAGCTATGGACTTGAGCTCAGAATCATATATCTCAGAAGTACTGTCAGAAACAGTAGTAGTAGTAGTCACGGGTGTTTCAGTGGGAAACTGATGATGAGCCAGTGAGTTTGATGGTGGTGGTGGCGGTGCAGTGGTGGAGCCACCACCAAGAAAGTCCTCGAGCTTTGGTCCAACAGCGGATCTTGTGAATATAGAGAGGTCTGTTGCATCTTCTCCTTGTCCTCTATCTACTACACTAACTGCCATTTAAGAGAACAAAAATTACAAGATCATCAGATGCATATTCTTTGAGCAAAAACATGCATGTACATATAAAGAGGTGAGGGGAGAGAGACCTGAGGTGGCTGTTGTGGAAGTGTTAAAGGCCTCGAAGAGACAAAGCTGAGAAGTATTCATGTGATGATGGTTGGAAAGAGAGAAACCGAGCCAGTTCTGATGAGAAGAAGCAGAAGAAGAATCCATGTTCATGTCAAAGAAGAAATTATAGCTTATATTGGGTTCCGTTTTCACTTCTTATATCTTTTTTATCTTTGGAAAAAGGGAAAAAAAAAAAAAACAACTGATTTCTAGCTATAGAGTTATTCTCTCCTTATTATTTTCGAAGGCAAAGAGAAAGAGAAGAGTTATTTTAGAGAAAAAGGTCTCATTTCGATGAAAGGAAGTGGAGAGAAGAGGACACAGATATAGAGGCAGGAGGAGGAGGAGGAGATGAAAATGGAGAGTGAGGTGTTGCACGAGGATCGAGGGTTTGATTTTACTCTGAGGAGAGGAAGACAAAAATTAAAATTTAAAACTATATTAATTTACATCAATAAATAAGATATTAAATAGAGGATTGAGAGTGAGTGAAGCAAGTGGAAGCTTTCTATGGGACGAGTGGGCGGTCTTCACCAGAAGCATTATCATCAAATATTAACTTCAATCTTAGTTTCTGTTGGCTTGCTGCTGACTCTTGGAATTGTAAATTTAGACGTGTTTGATGCTGTAATTTTTTTTTTTAATTATATTATTCAAATTAAACTACTTTTATTATGAGAAAATATAGTTAAATTTTTTTATCTAGATATAATAGTTTAATATTTCAATTTTAATGATGTAAAATAATTTAATAATTAATTACTTTAAATTTGGAATTGGAAAAATCGTAATTTGGTGTCCGAACTTTACATTTTTTTTCCATTTGCATGTCTAATTTTTTTTTTTCTTTATAATTAGGTGTCCGAACTTTAAAAAGACAAATTAATTTAATGGAGAAATTTTATAATGGTCCTAACTCATGATGAGTTATAAGGCTAAACCAATAATATTAATCCATTTAGGGTTCACCTATGTGCTATTTAGGTTTTAATTTTATCATTTCAATTAAATACTAAATTTTGATTAGTTTGGTATTTCAACTCATCATGGTCTAGGACCACTGTATAATATCTCCAATTTAATGTCTTCGGACAATTTGATGCTAATTATATGCTTAATCAAATCAAATCAAATGGATTCCACTTCTATCCTAGTCATCTACCATGTAAGTGTCATATGTGCTAAATTAAGTAAAAGATATAAATAATCTTACTTAGACAAAAATGCCCTCATCTTCTACCTTGAACTAGAGTTTTCACAAAACACATATCTTAAAAAAAAAAAAAAAGAAAAATAAGGTCTGCCTTAATATCAACCCAACTAAAGTGAACTCATATAGTCGGTGCTTTCCAATTGCTTGCATATTGTTAAATAATTGAAATAAATTATTCCAAAATTCACAAAACTATAATAAGAAAACATAGAATTCCATACCAACTCAAAAATTTCACAAAAAAAAAACCTTTACATAGTTCAACTTTGAATAAACCATCGTTAATACACTACAAGCAATATAATCAAATCCCAACCCATAAACAATTATTTCTCCATCTAAAAACCCTCAAACATTACTTAGCATTAGCATTACTCCTCAATCTAATACATGCATTATTATTCAAGGGCGGAGAATGATACTTTTGAAAGAGTGAGATTCTCGGTGTCCTTGTTGAAGGGAGGGAGATTGCTGAGAATCAAAGTCAACGAAGTAGGTCAAAGGATCCTTTAAAAGAAATTGGTGGTCCAATGTCGAGAAATTGAGTCAAATATGCCAACGTGGCACTTTCAAAGTTGATTTACAACATTCTAACTAAGGAATGTGTGAATTTTGAAGATGTAAAAGTTGAGGAATCATCACCAAGGCTTGTCAATGTGTTTTTAGCAAGTTTTCAAGGCTTTGAAGGATCCAAGTGATCTACGCCTGTGTCCCGTAGCACATGGCCGTGTTTAAAGTACCAAAAATGTCCAGTAGGGTACATGACCTGAGACACGCCTGTGTATCTGCCCGTATCTGCAACACACCCTACAACTGAAGGAAGTGTGGATCATGTAACAACCAAAAGTGCAAAATTTTAAAATTTTTGATTGCATGCAACATTTGCATTAAACATAAACCACATTTATGCCCATAAATCATATCACATGGAAAACACATAGCTAAACATACATCAAGGACAATATTTCCATCAACAAACAACCAAGTCATGCATTCATAACACAAGACCTAGCAATTAAGGGTTTGGTAACACTTACAAAACTTCCTAGTTGGTAGCACGCTCGATAAGCTTTGGTTGGTGTTGATCTACAAGCTTCAAGCTCCCCAAGTGTGAAGCCTTTAGCTTGAAACGCACGGATTGCACAAGGAAGAACTCCAAGGTTGGTGAAACTCTAGCTATAAGCCTCTCCTTTTTGACCCAAGGTGCTTGTAATAACCCCTCCAAGCTTAGATGTATGGAACAAGGATGCAACCTCCAATGGATGATGGACTTGCACTTGTACAACTCTTGTACACCAATAGCTTTAACTAGATAGCACACGACCCTTTTGTATATTTGTATTCTCTACACTTGAAGATGAAGAAGGAAAAAGACACTCTCTAGCCTTTTTCTCTCTTTTGTAAGAATATCAAATTTTCTCTCAAATGTGCATTAGCATTAGTGTATTGTCTCTGCACTTTCCACTAACTATAAACAAAAACCAATTTCATAATAGCCTGAATGTCTCACACTCAAGCCATATGCATCGCCACAGCTTGAGTGTCTCACACTCAAGCTACATGCATTTCTACACTCAAGCTATATGTATTTGATAGATTGGGTATCTCATACTCAATCTATATGCATGGCTTTAGTTTTCAAGTGAGTGGGTTGTGTTTGGTTACATGGATAACCTTAGCCTTGATATCATTAACACTTAATGGGTTTGGGCTAAGGTTATGGGCATATGGGCTTTTTTACACTTAGAGAAGGCCCACTCCATACCATAAGACAACTTATGGGCTGATTTAAACTCTTTAAATAAAGCCCATATTAAGTCCATTTTTATTAATATGAATGGTCCATCTCATGGCCCATATAGAGATACATTTGGAGGCAAATATTAATCTAGTCCTTGAACTTAATATCACATATTAAATTAAGTCCAAATTAATATTTATTTAATTATAATTAAGCCCAATCTTTGAATTTAGATTTTGGGATATGCTAGATCCCCGCATATGCGTAAATCTAATTCAATTAATTAAATTAATTAATTAATTAAACTCTTTAATTAATAATCACATTAATATTAATCTTCACAAGTGGAACCCTTGTGTGTGTTACTTACTAGGTTCAAGTCTAAATGGCAATGGAAAATAATATTAACACTTAATATTATGAAAACACCATTTCCTACCAAATGCGAAATTTTTAATTAATCAAATTTGATTCCCATAAGTCATGAGTGACCCCCAGCATAGATATAACGACTACTCAATTAAAAATGAATATTTTATGTAGATCTACAAGAACCATAGAATACAATTACTGTGCACTAAATATCCTTTCATTACAAGATCCCGATATTAGCAAGAGTCACGGTTTAGTCAAACTCTAATTTTCTCAATCATATGACCTCATCTTAAGTTCAATTCTCGATAAAATACAACTACTACTAGAAATCCTTTTCGGGTAAGTCGAATTTGACTTGGAAAGGTACTTATTCATCAAGAACAACTTAGATAGCATAGGATCTTATCTCGGTTCACTCCAAGTAATGAATTCCATTTTGGCCGATCACTCATCCTTACATATAACCGACTAGAGCCACCACATGCCATATACCCATACGTGGCTAGCACATATATATAAGCGGTAACAAACTTTAACCAACTATATGTGGATGACCGTATCACCTCAGGTCAAAGGACCATATGCACCATTATGTCCAACATTGTGATTATTGACAAAAAGTGAATTTTCATGTAATCATAAATCTTACGTCACTATTCGATCCACCCATTATATGAGTATCCACGTGTCTATTCTAATATTTCATATCAAGTAGCATGAGACTCACTACCTCCCACTATCAATATCATATACCGTTCAAGAAAAATAGACAGAGGTGATAGTTTAGGGATTAATACTACCCATATATCTAACGACTATGAACATTTATAGCATATGTACCAAATGAGTTTGTCACTCATATTATCAACTCTTGATAATAAACTCATTCAACATAATACTAAGAGTAAATATTTAAATAAACATAACATTTAATTTAAATGGATATTTTATTACATAGGGATAAATATACAATGTCTATATACAAGAATGGTCCTAGGGTACATCTATACTAATAATTTTTCACTTACACTAGTACCATATACTATAATATCTAAGACCCATCTTCTCAAAATGGTGGTCTAACTGCAGCTATGTAAGCACTTTAGTCAGTGGATCAACAATATTATCAGCTGAAGCTACCTTTTGCACGAGCATATCGCCCTTTCCAATAAGTTCTCTAACAACATGATAGCTTCTTTCGATGTGTTTGGATTTCTGGTGAGACCTCAGTTCTTTTGCCAAAGCGATGGCTCCATTATTGTTGCAGAAGAGAGGTACTGCCGACTCAATGGAAGGAATAACACCTAGTTCAGAGATAAACTTTCAAATCCAAACAGCTTCCTTAGCAGCATCTGATGTGGCTATGTACTTGACCTCTATAGTGGAATCATCAGTGATACTCTGCTTGAAACTCTTTCAGCTCACTGTACCTTCATTACAGGTGAAGACAAACTCGAAGATAGACTTTCTATCATCTACATCCGACTAAAAGTTAGAATCTATAAAGTCCGCAAGTTGTAAGTTACCTCCTCCATAAGTCAAGACTAAATTCTTAATCCTTCTCAAGTACTTAAGGATAGCCTTAACTGCCACCCATTGCTCCAAGCCTGGGTTGGATTGAATCTTGCTAGTTATACTAATAGCATATGCAATATTCAGCCTAGTACACAATATAGTATACATTAAACTTTCTATAGTCAAAACATAAGGAACCATGGCCATCTCCGCCATTTCCTCATATGTTTTGGGCGACATCATCTTGAAAATGTAGATACCATATCTAAATAGTAATAATCCTCTCTTAGAATCAAGCATGTTGAACCTTTTCAAAACCTTTTCCAAGTAAAGACTTTAAGATAAACCTATCATTCTCTTCGATCTATCTCTATAGACTCGAATCCTGAGAATATAAGTAGCCTCTTCTAAGTCTTTCATCGAGAAGGTCTTAGACAGCCATACTTTCACAGTAGTCATCATACCAATATCATTCCCAATAAGACGTATATCTTCAATATATAAGACCAGAAAAGTGAGTTGGCTCCCACTAACCTTCTTGTAAACACATGACTCATCCTTATTCTTAATGAAACCATAATAATGGATAGCCTTATCAAAGCGATAATTCCAACTCCTTGAAGCTTGCTTGAGAGCATAAATAGATCTATGAAGCTTGCACACTTTTGAGCTTTCCTCGGATCAAAACCCTTAGGTTGCTTCATGAAAATGTCTTCCTCAACATAACCGTTAAGAAATACGGTATTGACATCCATCTGCTAAACCTCATAATCATAGTGTGCGAAAATAGTAAGAAGAATCTAAATGAATTTAAGTATGGCTACCAGTGAGAAAGTCTCCTCATAGTCAACCCCTTGCCTTTAGCAAAAACCTTTCACTACAAGCCTAACTTTGAAGGTCTCTACCTTCCCATCTGCACCAATCTTTCTCTTGAAGATTCATTTATATCTAATAGGTACAATACCCTCAGGAGGATCAGCAAGTGTCCAGACTTGGTTTGCATACATGAAATCCATCTCAGTTCTCATTGCCTTAAGCCATCTTGAAGAATCTTTATCACATAAAGCTTCTTCATATATAGTAGGATCATCAACATGAATGCTTTCTGTATGAACATACAACTCTTGCATATCATGGAGAAAACCATATTTATTCGGAGGATGAGATACTCTACTAGATCTTCTAGGAGTCGGTCTCAATTGGAATAGGCTTTTCAGGTTGATCAATATCCATGTGATCAATTTGTTAGGCTTCTTTAGATGACTTCTCATCTAAAGTTATCTTCCTTTCTTTGCAGCCTTTTTTAAAAAATTATTTCTTAAGAAATATGGCATCTCTGCTTACAACAATAACTTATTTAGTAGGAAGATAGAATTAATATCCTAAACTATCTTTAGGATATCCAACAAACCTTCTTTTAATTGATTTCGCATCCAACTTGTCCGATTTTAGCTTTTTGATAAAAGTCGGGCACCCCTAAATCCTAACATGTTTGAGACTTGGTACCTTACCATTTTATATCTCATATAGTGTGGTAGGAAAAGACTTGGACAAAACTCGATTAGGGATGTAGGAGGCTGTTTGGAGTGTGAAACCCCAAAGTGATATAGGAAGATCGGTATAGCTCATTATAGAATGTACTATCCAATAAGGTATGGTTATGTCTCTCGGATACACCATTTGACTGTGGTGTTCCAGGTGGCATGAGCTGTGATACAATACCATATTTTCTAAGGAACTCTGTGAACTTGATACTTAAGTATTCACTACCTCGATCTGATCAAAGAGTTTTAATACTCTTCCCGGTTTGGTTTTCTACATTGGCCTTGAACTCCTTGAACTTTTCAAATGATTCACTCTTATTCTTTATAAGAAACAAGTGCCCATACCTTGATAGATCATCTATAAAGGTAATAAAGTAGTAGAAACTACCTCTAGCCATTTCATTAAATGACCCACATACATCATTATATATGATCTCTAATATATCATTGGCTCTTGCCATTTGTCCAACAAATGGTGATATAGTCATATTGCCTTGAAGACAAGCCTTATAAGTTGGATTGGATATAGATTCAAGATTGCTCAAGGTTCCCATCCTTTCCAACTTTGTGATCCTATCCTCCGCAATATGATATAATCTCAAGTGCCATAGATATTTGGAGTTAGAGGCATTTTCAATTAGCATTACTTTCATATTAGATTGAGTCTCATTGTTATTGGACATATTATCAACATAATATAGACCATATATTAAATAACCCATGCCAATCAATTTATTTTCAAAATAAATTTTACATACATCTCTACTAAAAAGGAATTCATAACCCCTACTAGTCAAACTAGAGATAGAGATAATATTTTTATAGGCATTAGGTACATATAATATACCCTCTAATAATAAAACATGATTATACAAATCAATTGAAGTGGACTTTATACGTTGGCCACAACACTTGCTCCATTTCTAAGTTTTAAGGTCACTTCATTAGGCCTCAACCTTCTCTCATTTACTAGATCCTCTAAGGATGCACAAATGTGAGAACTTGCACTGGTATCCAATACCCATACATTAGATGAGCTCTTAGAACATTTAGAAGCAAGTAAATTAGAGAAAGTCTTACATTCTCCATCCTTGCCCTTTTCTTTTATCTTAAAAGACTCAATAAACTTAGGATAATTCCTCTTCCAATGTCCTTCACTTTGGCAGTGGAAACACTTTTCCTTGCCATGCTCTTCCCTCATGGTAGCTTTAGGCTTGACAACACTTGCTTTGCCCTTATTTTTTTCATGTACAATGAAAAGTGGGTTTGATGGTCTCATGTTATCAAATTTTGTAAAAGGTAACAAGATTGATTAGTTGTAGTCATTTTGAATACCATTAGATTTGGTCTTTAATCATAATGGCCTCCCACTAACTTGGCGAATCCTACACTTCCAAGTAGAATATGGAAATCCCTTATTGGATGAATTTCTAGTGGGTAATAGAGTTCTTAATGGGCCACTAATACCACTCAAGTACACATTGCCGTTATTGGAATAATAGTTCTCATTAAGTGGACAATTCTTGTCCATCTTATCTCATGTCAGGTTTAACTAATTCGGCTCCTAATGTTACGGGCCTCAGGTACACCTAATTACCATTATTAGCCTTTGGTATTAGTTAGGTCTATACCATTGGATCAGTGAAATGTATGGATTTGAACACTACAAACCTTAGGTATGCCCATTTTCTATTCTTGGCCCATAGTGTATCCATACACCCACAACATCTCATGCTTAACAATAATACTACATGAATCTCTTGGGCCTTATGTACACTCTTATGTATCCATAGCTAATGTACATAAGCCCAAAACCATGTAAGTTATTGCTCCAATGGAGAGCTAAGACTTATATTTTAATTGGAAGATTTTTGGGTCAATTTAAATTAAGGTCTCACTTTGCACATTAGCCATTTACAACATACATATCTCATACATACATTGCATGCCAACATACATTCATCCATATACATATCTCATACATACATTGCATGCTTCAATATACATATCTCATACATACATTGAACATGCAAGATGAATGCACAAATAAGGAGTGATCATGGGCTTTTCCTAATCCTATTCTAACACTTAGAATATTACAATTAGGCCTACCCCAAGAAAAGCCTTCATTCCATGAGCCTCCTTGTCCAGCATCATTATGGGCCTTGCCTCTAAGCCTTCAAGGTTGAATGGGCCTCTAATTGAACTCTTCAATGTTACATTCAATCCTTGGCATACCAAGGAAAATAATTTATATCTTAATTCTATGCAACTAATATTTAATTACATATCTTTAATAATAAAATTAATTATTATTGCAAATTCAAGATGTAAACTAAGCCATGATCAACCTTGCATGAATGACAAGCATGTTCACATTAAAATTGTAACTATTGCATAATTAGTGAATTAGCAAGCCATATAATCATTTAATTAAATACGACATTTTCAAGTTATTTAAATGATTAATCCATGCATAACATATTAATATATTGTCCATTATGCATCTAGTGTGTGAAAAACACAAAAGGAGCTCATTTTTAACTTTTTGAAAATTTTGGGCAGTGGCGAACACGGCTTGGGAACACGACCGTTTGCCAGGCCATGTTCCTTTGGCAAACTAGCACACGGCCAGAGACATGGACGTGTGCACCCTGCAGAACACTAAAACCATGCTATTTTCAAGTTGTAACACTTATAATAAAGGCCACAACACTTGCAACCATTAAAATACTCAATTATAACATTTGTAATACATATTTTAAGTATGTAAACAACACACAAGTGAACAAAATGGTCATAACTCTTGTAACCATTAACATGTATAATCACCATATTCACAACTCTTGCAAATATAAACATGTATAATCATAACACTTGTAATTATCAACATATTTAGCATGTAAATCATGTGATAGATGGCTCTGATACCACTTGAAGGAAAGTATGTGTAGAGGAACAATGAAAATATGGAATTTAAAAATTTTCATTGCATGCAACATTTGCATCAAACACAAAACACTTTCATGCCCATAGATCACATCACATGCACTCTTACATAGCTAAACATGCATAATGAATAACATACTATCAACATGTCAACCAAGTCATGCTTCTAAAAATAAGACCTAGCAATTAAGAGATATAGTAACACTTACATAACTCCTTAGTTGGTAGCATGCTCGTTAAGCTTTGGTTGGTGTTGATGTACAAGCTCCAAGCTCCTCAATTGTGAAGCCTTTAGCTTGATACACACGGGTTGGAAAGGAAGAACTCCAAGGATGGTGATGTTCAAGACACAAGCCTCTCCTTCATTGACCCAAAGTGCTTGCAAAAACCTCCACCAAACAAGGATGTGTAGGACAATGAAGCAACCTTCAATAGATGATGGACTATTAGAAAGAACACAACTCTTGTGTTTAGTTTGATATGTTTACGCTTGAAGAAGAAGAAGGAAGAAGACTCTCTCAATTCCTTTTCTCTCTTTTGGTTGATAACAAATTCTCTATAACTTGTACAAATGAAGTTATGACTTAGCTCTCTCTACCCACTCCACTAACTATATCAATAAAGCTAATATGATAATAGTTTATGTGTTGAGTGTCTCACACTCAATTCACATGCATAAGGAGTGAGAGAGTTGTCTCTACACTCTCTACTAACTCAAATAAAACTGACATTATTTAATTAGCTACAACTTGAGTGTCTCACACTCAAGTCACATGCAATGTTATAGCTTGAGTGTCTCACACTCAAGCTACATGCATGGCTTGGCTTTATTGTGAGTGGGAGGTGTTTGGTTGCTTGGATAACCTTAGCTTTGATATCCATTAACACTTAATCGACATGGGCTAAGGCTATGGGCATATGGGCTTCTCTACATAATTAGAGAAGGCCAACCCATACCTATCCAACAAATGGGCTCATTTAAACTCTTTTAAATGAAGCCCATGCACAAGTCCATTTATTAATAGGCTAGGTCCATCTCATGGGCCATATTAAAATCCATTAGAAGGTATATATTAATTTAGTCCTTGAACTTAATATCACATATTAAATTAAGTCCAAATTAACATTTATTCAATTGCTATTATGTCCCAATCTTTGAATTTAGATTTCGGGATATGTTAGATCCTCGCATACGCGCAAATCCAATTCAATTAATTTAATTAATCAATTAAACTCTTTAATTAATAATCAAATTAATATAAGTCTTCCAAGAATAACCTTTATGTGTGTGACTTACTAGGTTCAAGTCTAAATGGCAATGGGAAATAATATTAACACTTAATATCATGGAAACACCTTTCCATACTGAATGTGAAAATCCCAATGAATCACATTTGGTTCCCATAAGTCGTGA
>CATIWO010216752.1:0-12822 GCA_949673435.1 Macaranga tanarius
AATGAGTATCCACATGTCTATTCTGATATCCCATATCAAGTAGCATGAGACTCACTACCTCCCACTATTAGTATCACATACTAATCAAGGAAAATAGACAGAGGTGATAGTCAAATTAATATTAACCAAATATTAATTTATTGATTATGAACAATTTTATAGCATATGTACTAAATAAATATGTCCTCATATTATCAACTCTTGATAATACATTTATTTAACATAATGCTAATAGAGTAATACTCAAATAAATATACTCTTTATTTAAATGAATATTTTATTACCATATGAGATTTTACAATGTCAAAATACATGATTGCCTCTAGGGCATATCACCTATACTAACATCGCTAATAAAGGGGACTCGTACCATTAAGGTCGACTTCATTTTAACACAATATATCACTATTCTACCAGACACTATTACCACGCCTAGGTAGGTTGATCAGCTGATTCGAGCCTTCATTTTTTACATGTTGGGCACCACTTTATTCCGTGATACTACAAACTCAATTGACTTGATGTTCCTGATGTCGCTGTGAGATTTGGACCTCGTCTATTCTTTTGACTAGGGATCAACAGCTCTAGCATATCTTTATTGGAGTATGGATAAGTTCATTCGTGGGGCTAGGAGGTTTTGTGGGTTTTAGCATGCTACTCAGGTATCCCTTTCTAGTCTCTCTATTTTTCCAGCTTCTTGATTATTGTCTCATGTATCCTAAGATCATGAATTTTGTAAGTCTGGAGGATCGAGCTTAGATTGATCTGAGGGGTTATACCTGTGGGTGCTAGGGCTTTCTTGGTGTTTGGTCGATGGGGTACGAGTAGGACTGTGAGGCACTATCTGGTGAGCGTCCATGTTCATCGTACTCATCTCAACACCTTAGCTTGGGATGAGATAGGCCTACAAGAAAAAAATTAAATTGATTAGTAATTTATTATTGCATTAAGAGTTGTACATCATTTTCCTTTTTGTTGGGTTAAGGCTGATCCATGGGGTCCTTGGGCTGGCTGGTCTGTAGCCATGGTCCGTTCTGGTTCTTTAGCTACTAGGAGAGTTCTACTCAGAGGTCCATTCTACTGGATGTGGTACCTTGGCGAGCGCATTTGGAGCCTGATTAGAGATGAGTTCATGTGTCCCCTCCTCCATACATGTTCTGGACCAATCAACTTATGGATATTAACTTAGAGCAATCCTTGAGAGGGAAGATGATCATCTGCTTGCACGTACCCTAATTCACTATAGGGTCTTTATCCAGGCCGCTTTATTGTAGCAGGTCCCCGTACCTGGTCTCGTCTCACAGGTATACCCAAAATTCTTTTGCATTGGTTTATTGATCTCTGTTGGATTTTTTTTGACTTTTTTCTTACAGTGTCTCATTAGAGGAGCTGGTCCTAGGATTCAATCTCCTCCTTTTAGGGAGCGGGCCATTCAACGGGTATGTGTTGGCTCTCTTATTGCTGATGCTGGACCTAGCACTTCACAGGCATACACAATTCCTAGTTCTGATGCTCCGCAGCCCCGGAGGGTTTTTAGTACCTCATGAGCTCAGATAGCCTCTAGCTCGAGTTTGTAGTTCCTTACTGGGTCCTTCTTGCATATGCCAGACTTACGTATGAGATTTTAGGCTCCTTCTGGCGAGATGTCCTATCAGTTCATATCTTTAGATGATAGTTTGATGCCTATGTGTGCTCCTCCTACAACTACCCATGTGAGTCATGCTAACTTTCTTTTTTCTTTTCTATAAAATAAAATGTTAAGACTAACACAATATATATATATATATGCATATATTCCTAGAGAGCAGGGTGAGAAGCTGTACAGGTTGGTAGAGGCCAACTGAGTTTTTATGTTATCTGTCACGCATCAATGGAAGGTATTCATACTTTTTCCTGTGTATATATACATGCATGTATGATTTATGCTTACTTGATTTTTTTGTTTGAGTAGACCCATTGTGAGAGCCTAGAGGCATAGATTAGGATGCTTCGCCACCAGCTTGATGCTTTTCATATAGAGGGTGATAGTGATGATGATGATGTGGATGAGACAGCTGCTAGCCCCGATATTGGTGGTTAGAAGGGTGGCGATGCTCAAATGGACATTGACCAGGAGGAGGATGATGGTGAGGAGAGCGGCGAGGAGGGGATTAAGGATGAGGATGGTGACAGTGAGGAGGGGGAGGATGACGAGGAGGAGACAGATGATGATTATTGCAAATTAAGTTTTAGGTAGTTCCATGATGTTGGGATGTAGGCAAACACTATTCTTTTTTTTTTTGAACTTGACATTGTATTCATATTTTTTGGATTTATGATGATGATGCATTTTTTTCTTCTTTTTCTTCTGATAAGCTTTTTGTTGGGCTCATAGGGAGCCAGCGATCACCCTTAGGACCACAGAGAGATGGAGTTAAATGGTTTAATGCCTAGCTTCTAATCACCAATTGGTTTTTAGAAGTGTATGGCAACCATTAGCTTCAGAACTCTGTGGTTAAGTATGCTTGAGCTGGAGAAGTCTAATGATGGGTGACCTACTGGGAAGTTTGTCAAAAAAAGCGCCTCGATCCTTATAAGTGGTATTTGAGCTTAGTCACATGTTCGATGGGTGGGCTAGCATCGGATCAACCAGTCGGTGGTAGGCTTGCACCTGATCAACCAGCAGAGTGGGCTGGCACTGTATCAACTAGTAGAGTGGGTTGACACTGTATTAACTAGCAGAGTGAGCTGGCACTGTATCAACTAGCCGGCGGTGAGCTAGCACCGACAATAAATGGCGGAGGCCCGAGGTGGGGGCCAAGTCAACTAGTGATATCGACATGTGAGCACAGGTCGAGTCCCAGGGTGTCGTTGAGGGGGAGATTGTTGGACTCAGGGGGAGCCAACGATCACCCTTAGGACTACAGAGAGATGGAGTTAAATGGTTTAATGCCTAGCTTCTAATCACTAATTGGTTTTTAGAAGCGTATGGCAACCATTAACTTCAGAACTCTATAGTTAAGCGTGCTTAAGCTGGAGAAGTCTAATGATGGGTGACCTACTGGGAAGTTTGTCAAAAAAAGTGCCTCGATCCTTACACTTTTATTTCCGAAATGATATTTAGTACCATAATCATTTATGCCCGATTATCTGCTATTTTTCTTCAATAAATACCTTTTTTATGTTGTAAACTAGATACTAAGGCACGACCTTAGTAATGAGGCACTGCCTTAGTCACTAAAGTGCCACCTCAGTTAATAAGCTGTCGCCTTAGTAGGTTAAGGCGATGTTCTTTTCACCTTTGCTTGATGTGCCAGTGCCTCTTTGATGAGGTGGCCCCTCAGCCGGCACTTCTGTGTGATTTCACTTTTAAATTTTCCTAATTCTTTATAAAAACCCAATTATTTAACCTCTATCATAATATATGACCTGAAACCCTAAAAAAGCCTCCAAAAGATGATAGAACATAATCTAAAGATGCTTCGTCTTATTTTGCAGAGCATGGATGGGGAAGATTGGTTGAAATTAAACCCTTTCCACCTTTCTGCCTTTCGATCCGTTCATATATGCAAAATTAACTACCCTTTTTGCATATTATGGCTCAGTTTTGGGATCCCAAGAACTATGTTTTTTGCTTCAACAATTTTGAGATTTGCCTTCTGCCTGAAGAATTTAGGGCAATCCTGTATTACTCAAATGATTCATCCAAGAAAATTACAGTTTCACAGTTGGGAAAACTAGATTCAATAATCATACAATGATAAATGGCCCGATTATTCAACATGCCTCCTCAATCTTCTCTTGAGCATGTTTCTGGAGATTGGATCATCCTTGATTCATTGCTGAAAGCTGCTGGGTCCATCAATAGTAAAGAGGTTTACTGGCCTCACATGATTGCTCTTTGACTATACGCCCAATTCCTATTGGTTTCAACTTCTGGTGATTGTGACTTCCAACTGATGCACATTCTAGATCAGGTAGAGTCATGTTTCAATCCTATGCCGATCATTCTTGCTGAAATACTCATTAGTCTGGATAATCTACCTGAGACACACCGCTTTTTAGGAAGTCCAATGCTGTTGGAGGTAAGAGATTTTTTTTAAAGATTTGGCTTCAAGAAAAGTTAAAGCTGTTATCAGCTCCATAGCACTTAGTAAAATATAAGGCAAAATAGGTTCGGGCTTGAGCATTACAAAAGCTCAATGTTGTTCTGAATGAGTGGTTGGCCAGCTTTCCTAAGATTGGAGTACAATAGATGTGTTCTTGGTGGAATATTCAGTATGCGACTATTTGGACATATACTCGCTATGTTCCTTTAGCCAATCTTTATTATTGCTCTTTTTACTACCCAGACCGTCTATGCCGCCAATATAGGGAGAAGTAGATGGTTGTGGAGCCTACTCATGGATTTCAATCTAGACCTTTGACTTATAATTTTTTGGAGGATCTATCAGCAACTTGGCCATATTACACCATTCGGTGAGACATATCATATAAAAGGGATATCACTACAGATGATAACTATAAGAGCTAGATATAATTGTAGCAAACAGAAAAAAATGAGTTTATTAGGAATCAAAAGACTAGGGAGCTTTATAAGGCTAGTGTTTAGGAGTTAAAGAAGAACAAAAGGAAGAGACATTAGACCTATTTTATTCTTTAGCTTTAGCAATTCATTTAGATTTAGCCTAGTTCGTTTGATGTTTTTCCTTTTTTAGTTAGTCTAGTTGTAATAAGCATTTTATGCAACATTTGACAAAATAAAAGGCAATCCAATTCATTTATGTTAAGCACAATTGCACATATAGATTTCTCTTAACATTTCTCTTGTTGTTGGATGGCTTGCCCTTGTAAGTTTTTTAGCCAACTATTTTATTCTCTCTTTTTCTTTTTTATTTATCCTTAATTTTTGCCTGGGTCGTCCCTTTTTATAGAGTTTTTAACTTAGCAGGATTTTTTTCTTTTTCTTGTTATCCCTAATTTTTGCCTAGACAATCTCTTTTTGAGGTTTTCTCCATAGTGAGACCTTACAGAAAGTATTTCTTGAGCTTATCTATGTTAATGGGCTCCTTAAACTCATTCCCTTCTAAGTTTAATAAAATGGCTGTACCATTCGAGAAAACTTTCCTTACCAAGTAAGGCCCTTCTCAATTTGGTTTAAACTTTCCCTTCGGATTTGTAAGGATTGGCCTTGTATGCTTTAATACCACGTCACCTTCTTTTATCTTCCCTGACTTAATCTTTTTATTGTAAGCTCTGGTTATCCTCTTCTGATACAATTATGAGTGATACATAGCTTTCAACCTCTTCTCATTTAATAGTGTCAACTGTGCCAATCTACTCTCAACCCATTGATATTCTAGAATCTTTGTTTCTAACAAAACCCTCAAAGATTGAATTCCACCTTGACTGGTAGTACTGATTCACACCCAAATACTAATGAATAAGGTGTAACCCTAGTAGATATTCTTGCAGTCATTCTATATTCCTACAATGCATACTATAATTAATTTGCCTAGTCTCTATAATTCTCTATCATCTTTGCCAAGATCTACTTAATTTTTTATTTACAGCTTCGACTGTGCCATTGACTTGAGGTTGGTACGGGGATGACCGGTGATGCTCTATTTTATAATGGCGGAGTAGTGCAGCAGTTTTTGAGTGAAATTAAACCCCATGATTAGTAAAAACATGATGTGACAAGCCATATCTATAGATTATGTTCTTTTCTATAAATCTTGTCATCTATTTCGATCCAACTGAAGTATATGACTCTGCCTCAATCCACTTGGAGAAGTAATTGATTGCTACAATGACATACCGGTGTCTATTAGATGCGGTAATCTTTATTTCTCCCATTATGTCAATTCCCCAAGCTGTGCAGGGCCATGGGAATGTCATTTCCTAAAGTTCCATTGAAGATACATGGCTAACATTCCCATAAGCCTAACAGTTATAACCCTTCTTCACAAACTTCACACAGTCCAACTCCATTGTTAGCCAAAAATATCATTGTCGAGTTATCTTTTTAGCCAACACCGCTTCATTTATATGGGGACTACAGACACTTTCATGTACCATTTTTATGATCTTTTCAGCTTCCTTTTTGTCCACACATTGTAAATGCACCCCGGTTGGCATCCTCTTATACAATATCCCATTATGGCTGATGAATTGTCTTAACAATATCCTTAGAAACATCCTTTCCTTTCTATCTACATTCTCTGAAAATTAGCCCGTTTGCAAGTATGTCTATAGGTTGTAAAACCATGGATTTTCACTAGACTCCACCGGCATCACCCTTATTTATTCATAACATGGAGTCCTAGACCTTGCTAAGATAAAAGGCTTAGCTATAGTTTATTTACCATTTTCCCACATGAAAGCTAAAGTACCCAGATCATCTACAACTTGGCTATTTTCTCAAGGAAAATGAACAAATCTGCATTGACTGAATGAAAGGGTGATGGTAGCTAAGAATTCCCAATATAGCCTTAACTTATCCACTTTAACTTCCCATTCTTTGAAAACTTATTTTATCACCAACATTGAGTCACCATACACTGTAACCTCTTCTGCCCCTATACTACGATGCCTCTAACCCAAAAATGCAGGCCTCGTATTCTGCCTGATTGTTTGTTACCTTAAACTTGAACCTTTTTGCCATTAAAATCATCTCACCTTCTAGAGTGACTAGGATTACCCCAATACATGTACCCTTATTATTGACTGCTCTATCAAAATATATGCACCATCCCTGCACCTCAATTGCCCCCAAGTGTTCATTTGGAAACTCCAATTCCCATTCCTAATCATCATCCATAAGATTTTATGCCAAAAATTCTGCGACCGCCCTTCCTTTGATTACTTTCTTTAACAGGTAATTAATGTCGAACTTTATGAGCAGTACTAACCATCGAGCTAACTTTCCTATGAGAGAAGGGGTTTGTTGGAGGTACTTTAGAGGGTCATGCTTTGACACTGCTTATATCCTATAGGGCTGAAAATAGTGTCAGAGTTTCTTGGTTGCCCAAATAACTGCTAAACATATTTTCTCCACCAAATTATAATTGGCTTCATAGGAAAGGAACTTTTTACTCGGATAATACACTGCGTGCTCTACACCATTTTCATTTTCTTATGCTAACATTGCTCCCATTGCTTTTTTTTCTATAGCCAAGTACAATATCAATGGCTTCCCCAGCCTCAGTGGTTACAATACAGGTGACTTTATTGGGTAATTCTTGTTGGTTTTAAAGGCTTGCTGACACTTGCCATCCCACACTATTGGCCGATCCTTCCTGAGTAGCTTAAAGATTGGTTCACATATCGTAGTCAGCTTAGCTATAAACCGGTTGATGTATTATAGACGACCCATAAACCTTCTCACTTCTTTCTCTATTTTGGGTGAAGGCATCTCGCTGATAGCTTTCACTTTATCTAGATCGACTTCCATTGCCCTCTGACTGACTATATATCCCAGTAATTTACCTAAGGCTACCCCAAACACACACTTCTTTGGATTCAGTCTCAAATTGTACTTTTCGGCTCCTTTTAGGAACTTGTTTAAAGCTTTAAAATGCCCTTCCTTGGTCTAAGACTTGACCATTATATCATCCATATAAACTTTAATTTTCTTATGAATCATATCATACAACAGTGTAGTAGCCATCTTTTGGTATGTTGCTCTAGCATTTTTCAACCCAAAGGGCATCACCAAGTAGCAATAGATCCCTATTCAGTTGTATATAATAGTTTTAACTTGTTTGCCATAGCCATTATGATCTGGTTATAACCTGAGAATCTGCCTATGAAAAAGTACATTATGCTTGAAGCTGCACTGTCCACTAATGTGTCTATATAGGACAATAGGAAGTCGTCTTTCAGATAGACCTTATTCAAATCCGGTAGTTAAGACACATTCTAACCCTTCCATCCTTCTTAAGTACCAGAACTATATTAACAAGCCACTTTGTGTCATCAACTACTTCAAGGAACTTTGCTTTTCATTGTTTTTCAACTTCTTCTTTGATCAATAATGCCCATTCCAGCCTCAATCTTTTCTTCTTTTATTTGACTGGCGATATATGTGAGTACGTAAGGATCTTGTATTCTACAATCTTTCGATCTATCCCTGACATATCCTCATAACCCCAAGTAAACACTTTTTATCTTTTTTAATACTTCTTTTATTTTTTTTTCTCTCTCATCAAGAGTAAGGTCAGAAGCAATGATTATGTTTTTAGGATTTTTAATTGTTCCCAAATTAAATGTTTTGGTTTGCATAGAATTAATGTCAAATATATGTATGAAATGCTTATCACAATGAGAATAACCATTAGGAAAAACATCACACAAATAAGCAAAATTAGACTTTATTACATCAACCTTAGAATAAAATAAATCATCAGTCTCAAAAAGTCCAGCCAAGGAAACATCGTAATCATCATAGAAAATATCAACAATAGAATTTTGGATGAAGGTCTCCAAGTCCATAGTAGCAGCTTTATCCACAGCATCCTTTGCTACGGCAATATCCTCTTTTGGATCATTCTTCTCAGTAGCAGCATCTTCCCCTTCCTCTTCAAGCTTTTCATCCACTATCAGCTCTTCTATCTTAATCACTTTTAGAACCTATGTAGCAGTCTTTTCTTCACCTACCTTCATCTCAGTAAATATTTTAAACCTAGGGATCTCTTTGTTAGCCAAGAATAATGGTTCAGGCTTGCCAGCATAAGGGTGAAAATTACCCTCTTTCATAAAATTTTCCCATAATTTCTAGTTTTTTTCACTATCAGGCCCATTTTTTTCACCATGGTAACCAATCCTATATCTTAGTATCGGTACTTTGAGTTTAACAAACTATGGTAGTCCATTCTAATTCTTTTCCAGCCCTAACCATAACATGAAGTTCATTCTTCTCATCATGTTCACTATTTTTTCATCTATGGAATCCTCATAGAGCATGCAAATCTCAAAGCCTGGACTCAGGGGAATTTCTTTAGGAGCTAGTTTTAAAGCTGCAATTGCCACCTCAGTCTCAGCAGTAATGGTAACCACTTTCCCTTCATGCAAAAACTTAATCTTTTGGTGGACAGTAGAGGGAACTCCACCTAATGGATGAAACCAGGGTCCTCCTAGCAACACAGTAAAAGTCACCGGTATGTCAATCACATGTAAAATAACCCAGGATTCAATAGGTCCAATCTTAACCAAAGCTCTAAAAGTGCCTTCCACAGATATTTTAGTATCATCATAAGCCTTTATAACCACATCTGAAGGCTGCAGGTCAGCAGTGGTAAGTCCAAGCCTCGGCAGGATCTTTAGGGGGTAGACATTGATTATGAATCCATTATGCACCATCACATAGCAAGTCATCTTTCTTTTTATTTTAGTTTTGATGAATAGCACCTTATGATGATCTCTTCCTTCTAAAGGCAAGTCGTCATCTGTAAAAATAATAGCTCCCTCAGGTCTCTGTATTAAAGAGTGCACCATCTGTTCTGAAATAGTACTAGTTGAGATCTTCTTTTCATGCAGGCTCGTACCATCATATCCCTATGAACTTTGGACCGTATCAGGAGTTCCTAAATTCTAGCAATAGTTTCAGCTTTCTTTATTTGCTCTTTCTTTGATTCATCCCTAGAGACTAGGTTCGGAACTGGGTATAGGCTTTTGGAATACCCACCTAATCTTACGATCAGCCTTCATTTGTGTTTTGTGGTTTATTATCTTTAATTATTTAGTTATTTATTTATTAACATGCAAATTACAATTATCTCTAAATAAGTTCCCATTTTTACAATTAAGTCTAAGTTTGTTAAGTAGTCCATTTCACATGCAATTATTTAGTTCATCACAACACACATCCAACATAAACAAATAAAAAAGAGCGAATACAAAGAAAGAACTGAGGAGAAATGATACAACCTTTTACACACAAAAATTAAGTTTTAACAATAAAAGGTCCTAAATAAGTAAATTAAATTTTAATTCACAACAGCCACTTTGCTATTGCTAATGTTCTCCATCTGCAAACTAAGAATATAGATTAATTCCTCCAACAAACCTACAAAATTGAAAGTTATAGAATAACATAAAATAAACAATAATTCCAACAAAACGATGCTATAATTTATCCAAATTCTGATGCAATATGTATATTTATCCTGAAATATTCAAATAAAACAACAAAATGATTAGAATTTACAAAATAACTAACAAAAAGGTAAACAAGTTGCCCCACCATTGTCATATCTGTACCTGAATAATTTAAGTTATTTTGGATTAGGACTAAATTGTAAGAGAAAAAAATTTGGAGGAAGGACTAAATTAAAAAATAACGAGTTGGGGGACAAAACTATAATTTGGCATAAATTGCCATTGACACTGATAAAGAAGAAAAAGAAGAAGAAGAAAAAAAACACTGCCGGAGGAAGAGGAGGAAGAGAAGGAACCTACATTTCAGTGAGTGGATTTCCTTTCTTCAATTCTTTGATTGATATACTTGTTTTTAGATGATTTCTGGTTATTTTGGAATTGATTTTTATGACTGTTGATGAATTTTTAAAAATTTAAATATTATAGGTGCGATCAAACGGGGCCTGATTACACAGAGGTGGTACCGTTTTGAGTAAAGGCAACACCTCAACCCATTTTGAGCCCTTAGGCAATGCCTTAGTAAGTGATAAGGCGACGCCTTAGCAAGCCATAAGGCAGCGCCTTAGTGGCCATAAGGGCGATGCATCAGTGGTTCAAAATGATATTTGAGTTGATCCTGATCAGTTTTTAATCTTGATTTATTATGTATATGATATATAGAGTAATATAGAGCTTTATTTTGATAAAAGCATGATTGGTTATGAAAATATAATGATTTTATAAGCATATTTACATTGAAAGGAAAGGTGGTTGTATTAAGACCATGCCTGGGGTATGGCTGGGTTTTGTGAGATATAAGACTGCATCTGGGACATAACAACTCATGTGTGATTGATATTCTTGTACTTGGGGTACAAAGAGAAATTGATGAAATTGAGATTTGTGACTATGATAACTATCTTTGGGATAGCGCTCTAGATTCTTGAATGCCTTTAGGGCTAATCCGAGTGGTTTATACATCGGTATACATACCTAGATTGGACCTTCAATATGCTAATTAGTACCCACTACATCGATAGCAACCTGACCTGTTCCTGATTGTATTTGGAAAACTGTACTGACTGTGCTGTGATTTATATGAGAATGATATTTGAAAGGAAAGTTTGATTCAAATACATGAAGGAAAAGAAAGTTTAATTTCTGAGGAAAACCAGATTTGAATCTTTAAAGAGTTATTTTTGAATGATTCTTACGATTTGATTACAAATCTGTTTATTCTGTATAGATGTCTTTATGAGTAAAATGGTTATAATTTGATTATTTTTATAATATTTTGGTTATTGTTATATCCAGTTGTTTCTTAGTACAACATTATATTCTGTCCATTCACTGGGTATTTTCTTGATAAAATACTCACCACTCCTTCTTTAAAACTCTCTTTCAGCATAGTCTAGCTCGTACATAGTTGTAAATAAATAGCAGTGCATTGGACTGCGATGACTTATGAGGTAGAGGGAGCTGAGACAAAAATCTAGTATTAAATCTGCCACGACATGGATGCCATTTTATCCTTTTATGTGGCTTTGGAGCCTATCAAAGTTGAGTATCATACGCACATAGAGAGGATAGATTTTCTTAATAGAAGCTTGACGATAGTCACTATGTTGCATGCTACTATGCTAGGTGTTCGAGTCTCTTTGACCTGGACGTAGATGACACCAAACCTTGTTAGTTTTTTTTTTTATTTGGGATGGGTTGTATTGGAAGTAACAGCTCTTTTGGTATAGATATAGCAGTACTTCCCAGGGCTAGATAGGCCACTCTTTCGGGATTGTTGGGTTGTACTATTCTTTTTGGTATATATTTGTAAATATTTGATATGACCCCTTTTCCCCTATACATCCCTTTTGTAGTACGATATTTACTATATATGTATATATTATCGATATTTCAGTTAAATGTTTACTACTCTTGCCATTTGTCACATGCTTGATTGGATGTTATATATATATTTGGATATTTTTCTTGATAGTTGAATGATATGAGAATGTTATATAGTGAATGTTGGCTGGTTTTTATCCCAGAAGTGATACCTCTCCACGTTGGTGCCTCGAGCGGAGCAGCAAGAGTTGTAGTGATGTCTCACGAGGTGTCAGTGGGGAGGAGTTTCACAGTTTTTGATATCAGAGCCTAAGTTTGAAAGTCTGTATTTAAAATTTTAGATTTGAAAGCTTAGATTTTGATAGATTTGATAGGTTTTGGAACCTTAAGGTATGAAACCTAGGTTAAATGAATTTTGTGAAATTAAGGAATATGTGGGCTGAATGAATGTTATAGTAAGTCACACCTATAAGGTTCTCACCTTGTCAACTATCTTAATCTAATTATTGATTAAAAAGTTTAATCAAGTAATTAAGATTAAGGGAATTGGATTTTTGGGAAAGTAGTGATTCTAGCATATCATGAAATCTGATTCCACCAAAGGGTTTTATTATTCATTTGTACTTAATTAATATTGCATATTAATTAAGGTAATGAATTAATAATTAATGTGTTGTTTATTTAAAGGACTTAGATTAATGGCCCAAGTTGTATGGGCCTAGGCTTGAAAGTGTTTTGGGCCAAAGATTAATCCAAAGTGTTGAGAAAGCCCAACAACCATATCTAGGTCCATTGATTTAATGGATTGGGTTTTTGGACCAAGTGTTGGCCCAATGGTAAGCCCAAGCCCATTAGATTGAT